>JBAJNP010006797.1:0-24482 GCA_036877545.1 Yasuhikotakia modesta | reverse complement strand
ACTAAGAAATATTGACCCCTGAAGTGTGGTGGGTAATATCTGAATACAAGAATGTGAGTGAATCAGCTGCTTTACAGCATAGCAAATTCCCCCTGACATCCACCATAGCTGAGGCATAATTCAGATGACACCACCGGTGATTGGCGCACTGGTATTGATTTAAAAACCATCTGCTCTAAAATTACAGTCTCCTCACATCTGAGACAAGGACACAGCACCTCTCTCACTGGCCAGGCCAATCAGCAGGGGACTGTGGGCAGGACTTGTTTGACAGGGCACTTAGATTGTGGCCTTGTCAAGTGGATGGGGTCTGGAGCCGAACAGGCCAGGATAGCAGAAACATTCCACAGCACATTCCTCACTTTTCCCATAAAGCCTCACCCTTAATTTTATTAGACTGGATGGAATGTCAAAGTACACAGTAGGTCTTCATTCTACCCCCACGCAAAGAAGAGAGAGAGAGATGGAAGGGAAAGAAAGATGGTGAAAGAGAGAGATGAAGAAAGAGAAGGAAGGGAAACGGAAATGAAAAACAAAACCTGCTTTAGCCTCATTCACCCTCAGGTCAACACCCCTGCATTAATGCACAAGATGAAAAATACCAGCCTATACCAGATTTACAATAACCTGTAACATGCTTAATAATATACTGTACTTACATTTATATTTGTTCATTTAGCAGGTGCTTCTATCCAAAGCATTTAACATTTTGCCATAAATACTTTTATCATACTTGTACAATATACTATATAACACAACACTCAATTGTTGAATTTCCTATTGAACCAATGTAAATAATTGTCATAGTTTTGTTGTTTTTAGTCAATGTCTATTAACTTAGAGATCATTTATATGCTAATACAGAACACTGTTGAATGCATCAGATTCACTGTTCTGAATGCATCAGATCATATATCTTATATACCATAAAGCTCACAGCATATGGTCTGCATCAATACAGGGAAGTTATAAGAACGCCCCAGGAACATCTGGAGATGCATGTACATACAGTATGTGTCTGTTTCACACACATTTACACGTGTGAGCTGGATGAAAGGGCTCTGGTGTGTTTGGACAGGCCGACAGGTTCAGTGATCAATAGTGTTGTGGATTCATGAGCAGCTGGCCAGAGAGGACGAGCCTTAATCATCAACATTAATTAGCCTGTTCTTTCATCTTAGCCTGCTGGGCACTAGAATAACACACTGTCTTTTATCTGTTCTGCCTTTCTTTTCTCCAAATCCTCTTTACTTTTCACTCACACCTTTCCTACTTCTCCTTCTGTTTCGCAAGATGTTTGCTCCAGTTCACTTATTACATCCAGCTGCTTGTGTCATGAGTCTGTTCATTCCTGATAAGGGTGTAGGTTCAGATATTGCAGCGTTGGGGGTGGGGAGTGTTTTGCTATTTTGATTTACTGTGCATGTCTCTGGGAAAAAAACTGTTCAATACAACATCTGGGAGTTGTTACAAAGAGCCCCTGATAAGCACAACAATGTAATATCAGACTGAGGACAAGTTGATAATATTTGTACTGGAGGAACAGATGGAATAGAACAATTTTGTAGTAAAAGAGTGGTGGTACAGAAATCAACAAGAAGTAAATAGAAGCAATTTCAGACATTCAGACATTTATTGATTAATTTATTGATTTATAATCTCCTTTCTAGCAGCGAGTAATTCATTCTATTCTATTCAGTAGCTGTTATATTTATGGTTAAACATCTGCAGCGTAAATGGGTGGCGGACTGTTCTCCAACCCCAGGGGGGAAGAATTAGGTAGCAAAACTCTTTTATTAACAAAACACAAATGAAAACAGAGGTCATCACCCAACGCAGTGAAGACTTTATCAGCAGTACCAATCTAGCTTGTATTCATGTCAAACATCTGTTTGTGGGATTGATGGTGGGTATAAAATGTGTGCAGCTGTTTTGTTCCCTGTAAAATCTAAACCGCAGAAATTTCTTTTGTGATGTTAAAATACTTCATATCACTGCTTAATGCACATAGATAAATCATTAAATAATAAATCCTTAGCTTGACTGTATACACTAGGGATGGGTGCATCGGTTATGCAGTATTGTAATGTTCAATACTGCTGTTGTATTAAAATCATTAATTCTCAGAATTTTTTACAATATTGATCCCAAGTGATTTTAGTATTTATCTGGTATGTAAAAGAATGCCTGTTGCAAGCATAAGCAAAATGTATTGTTTTAGCAAAATGTACAACTGGTTCTGTCCCAGAAGTGACCACATATTTAGGTTTGTGGAAATGTACATAATAATGTGTAATAATTAGCCATTAAAAACACTCATTTTGGTTGACCACAGATCAAAATATTGTCTTTGGTGGTAAGGACCTTGCTATGGCAACTGGTTCTAAACCCACAGAGAAACACAGCATAGCATAACCACAGCAGCTCAAGTTTTATTAAGGAAAACAGGACTGGAGACAGTGTAGTGAACATTTAGTCTCACAGAAAAGACAAAAGCAAACACTGACTCCTCTGCATTAGCACAGAGGAAGTCGTGAGTGTTGTGGGAATGAAACTGGCTTGAATGGGATAAATTATGTAGCATGTAACATTTCCATTCAGAGAATGACAGCTTTAGGATCACTTTACTTTGTTTCATAGCCTGTGTGTGGACTGTGTCTAACTGTGTCTAGCCATGCATGCCTGGCAGTGAGAATGTAAATGTGAGAAGCTTCAGTTTGTAGAAAAGCAACAGAAAGTGCTAGAAGCTTCTGCTCTATCTGTTTTTACTCCAAACCATAGATGCACGTTAATGCCACAAACTGTAAGTAAAAGGTGAGTCTTTTTTTCTGTAAAATGAAGTCAAGCTTCATTCCAATAAAACCAAAACTTCCTCACTTCTTTTTCTGCATTTATAACTCTCTTGTGCCAGCTTAGAAATATAAGCACATAAACTGTGGGTGTTACATATTTACATCTGGGTTCAGATAGTAGCCAGAGAGGCTGTTTCATTAATTGAAGAAATTTTATTCACTTATTGAAGTAATCTCACTGAAAGCTTCACTCACAGCAGATACCACAACACACCTTATTACTTAACCTGACACCCTACAACCACCCACCCACAACCCTACAGCCCCACCACACACATAACCCTACAGCCACACCACCACACACACAATCCTACAGCCACACCACCACACACACAATCCTACAGCCACACCACCACACACACAATGCTGCAGTCTGGTGACACAGACTTCCATTATATTTCATAATTAATCAGCTTCTATTTTATTTTATTTAAGGATCTATTATAAAGACAAACTTTCATGTTTGTCTGTTTTGAATTCTCATAAGTATTAAAGATTATCTTCTTTATCTTCTCAAAATTACTATACAGCTTCTCAGCTGGAGGGTCACGATCTGTTCCAATACGATCACAGCCAGCATGGGAACAATGCTAAGTGTAAATAATGAAAGATAATGTAATATCATGCATAGTTTGGATTGAAATAAATAACTTTATAAACTTTTAAAGAAGAGAAAAAATATTTTATATTTTGGTGGTATTGTCAAGGGTAGCATGTCCAACAAACTAATTTATCCCTTATTAGAAGGGTATACTTTTTTTATCTCTAAAACCCAAAGGGGAAAATATGGGAGGGTAAGAAGTATATTTCTGACTACATTGACAAAGGTTTATTATCAGTGAACAAAAACATGATTTGTTCCGATAATTATTTTCCTTTTTATAATTGATTGGCCTTTAAACTGACGCCTAATATAAAATATGGGCTCTGATGTGAAACTGGTTGAAAACCACTATATTACAATACAATGACATACCATCTTATGCTCCTTTGTCTTTCTACACTGGACATGAAACTCTATTTCTCTCACTCTCTCATTACTGTGCCAAAGTAAGAGTTGTGGGTAAAAATCCCCACTGGCCAACAGTAACTGTAACATCAGTTAGAGTTAATTAAATCACCTGCTCTGCCAGGGCAACCTTAGCTGGTGCTACGCCAAGCCCAAGAGTAAAACACAGTTGTGAGGATAACATCACAACACACATCTTCTTCACTACACACCCCCATCACAGAACAAGCACACTTCTACACTGATTTAAAGCACTCGGGTCCACAGCAAGGCAAGCCTAATTAAATTAACAGGCTCTTCTGTATTGAGTGCTGCTCTTAAGGCAAGCACAAACTGATCAGAAGACCCCACCATTCGCAAATTCAATTGTGAGGGTGAGGGATGGTATGTAAGCTCAGTGAAATGTCCTTAAACTCTCCTTTAAATCGTGTGACAGTATGTTGTACATGTGTAAAACAGGGGTCGTCGCATTGCGAGTATTGATTTGGAAAGTGGTAAAACTCTGCCCTCTGCAGGTTACTGTGAAGTACAGCAAAGAAAACTGTACAGTTTCGCTGGTGTTATTACGTCAACGTGTTCATGTATCACTTTATAAATGAATTTAACGAATAATTTAATTTATATTACATTATTTATATTACATTTATATTATATTGTCATTCTGTATCAGGATGAAATGAATGAGTGAAAACATTTTAAAGTGTTTTTCAGCTTAGCAAACAAGCTATGCTTAGTGAAATTAAATACTAGATTCACTTCAACAAGATTTACAAAACATGACATTGTTTCTGTAAGTGTATGATATTATTTAAACATCATTTATAAGAAGCACAAATAAGGGTAATACACAAGCCTGTAGAAAGGAACTCAAGTGAATCATGATAAAGTGTAAGATTAGAGTATTGATAGAGCAATTAATCAAACATATGGACCATAAATTTGGTCTGTAATAACTGAAATGGAAAGAATGTACCACAGGATGACCTGTGGCCTTCAGTGGGACAGTAAATCTTTCACCTTAATTACTTTAACTGTTGCGTAACGAAACAGTCAATATCTGCTGCTTGGCTCCATGGTAAATGGCTTGGTAGACATATCTCCTTTCATCTGCCTTACATTTAGTTTCTTTGTTCAACCTCCCCCCCACCACCACCTCTTTCTCTTTTTCTCTCTCTGTCTCTCACTCTATCAGAGGCACACACTGACTGTCTCTGGCAGGAGATCACAAGACAGCGGCCAGTGTATTTACTGACTGAAGTAGGTCCAGACAGCAGCCTGGTCAGCTCAGCTCACCCTCTTTAAAAGGTTTCCATTAGAGCCCATCACTTCCTTTAAACTCCTCCAGAGCATTCTGTCAGAAAGAGGCCCAGACAAACCCTTCCCTTATTTAATGGAATTTGGCTGAGGAGGCATGAAGGCAGTGCAGAGAACATCCCGCCACAGGTAGAGGACAGAAATAGAGGCTCTGATCCTAATGGGGCACAGCAGAGGGGATGGACCATGATGAATCAAGCCTGAGGGTGTGGAGCCTGTGCTGGGTACAGAACACACAGCTCCAGACAGAGAAAAACACACACTTTTGCCCAAGACCACTAATATCAATCAAGCACATATGAGCTCCTCCAGTGATGCTGTGAACTGTAAAAACACACTTTAAGACTTTATTGTTCTTTCTAAATGTAAAACCTTCATGCAAAATGTGCAAATGTTTATACTGTTGACAATAAAACATAAAAAGATGACATGCATTAAACTACTACACTTGTCTCAGGTATCAAGCTCTCTTTGTCTCTTTTGTGTCTGTAATAAATTGTTGAAAGAGTGTAGCACAGGTTGACCAGTATGACATGAAAGTCATATGTAAAACACGAAATGCCAGATGTCTGAAAGCAGAGGCAATATACCCTGAGCATAAGTCTGTAGCAAAAAAACGTGATGACTTTCCACATGTGTATGAGTGTTTTATATATGTTCCATATATTTTGTATTTGCTGCACTGCAGTTGCAAGAATTAAGAGAATTAAACAGTAAAAACAATTCTAATAAAATTCTATAAAAAAAAATTAATTAAACATCAAAAATAATGGCAGAATAAAATCAGTATTGGTCTTCACAATTAAAAAATCTTTATTTAGTAAAATAAAATGATGGTTTAACACCAGTGAAGGTAAAATGAATTTGTGAAGGTAAGAGGTGTGGAATGTTAAGGGATTATTGTTTGTCAGTCTTTCTCACAAGACACAAACAGACCAGCACTGCTCAACTGCTCTTATTCCTTTGCTGTTTCTGCTTCTGTAGAACCATATTTAACAGAATCAGAATTTAGGAGCAAAGTGGAGTTAATGTGAATTCACTTGAAGACAATCCCATTTCCAGTTAAGCAGGTTGCGTGGCAAAGAGCTTATCTAACATAAACAGTGCATATGCCCACTCTCTTCTTTTCTGGATCTTCTCATTGTGTCTCCCTCGCACCCTCTCTTATATCACGCTGCTTATATCACTTTATCTACCCCCACCCCCGGGCCTCTCATTCCCTTACGCTCTCCCCATTAAAAAAGAATTTATCAAGAATCATTCTTCTCCCCCTTCCGCCAACGGCCAAGTGTTTCCATAGCAACACACTAAAAGACTTGAATCTTTTGGCTCACACAGAATCAGTGGTGGCAGGCGAATTTCAGGGGCGAGTGAACCTGTTGGTGTTTGATGTGCATCCATGCAATTGTTCTGTAAATGCGTGATAAATCACAACAATGGCCATGTACTGCCTTAACACACTCTAAACCCTACGCATAATTTTTAACATCCTGCGCAAGTTTACATAAAAAAAAACACAAAAAGATTGCGGAGATAAAAACAAAACATGTTCTGAATGAAAAGCTTTAGCTTTTTTTCTATGCACCGTAAATTGTAAAATTTACGGTATATATAATAATAAATTAACAAAAGAACAATTAAAGCAGTATGTTGCATGCAAAGATGGATATATACACGCAAACATTGTACAAATACACAAGATCCCACATGACACAAGCGTGTACCTGCTGGAACACGCAACACAACATAAATCAAAGTTCCATCTAGCTGCTCTGAGCTTTGATTTCTCTCCTGACCTTCTGCATGTCCATGTAAAATGTATGACGGCATGGAGTAATGGCACATCCTCAGGCATATTTCTTACGGTTCACTTCTTCATTTATCAGGGCTATGGTTCTAAATGACGGTCCAGTGAATGATCACCAGGTTTAAACATCTAATGAATGCCCCGTATTTTAATTAAGACCTGAGGAAACATTAGTGAAGGCGTTTATTAAGCGCATGTGCGACACATTGCTGATCTACAGCTCAACAGAACAACATGTTTCTCAGAGCAGGAGTAGCCCATTTATTACCCAGCGCTGTCACTCCCAGTGTAAACAATGGTGCATGCCTAAAGGTCATACTTTTAATAAAGAGATAACATGGTTGTATTAAATATGGCTTAATAAGGCTGTGATATTCATTAATCTTAATGTCCAAGATGTTTGCATGTGTATATTTTTGTGTTATGGTGATTTACATTTAATTGTTGTGCCAGATGAGAACAGAGGAAGGATGTGTGTATGTGTGGGGGAGGGTTTAATATCTGACAGCACAACAGCTTAAAATGAGATGTGCTGTGACCATCTCATCAGACACGGCAGATATGACACTGTGTGATTCAACACAATGTTTGCTGGTGTCTAAGATTGCTGGTAAAGTGCATCTGTAGACTGGCAGCTGATCCAGTCTAACATGCTGGGATGATTTGTTTGTTTGTTTATTTACCTGTTGCACTTGTTGCATTACTGCCAATGTCATGCAAGCTGTCGCTGTGTAAGAGTTTTCCTTGTAGTTTTATTGATTTTCAGTTGTGAAGAAGAAAATGGGCACAGCAAGATATTAAAAATACAGTGCCTGAATGCATCCCTACTGATACATATGGTTTGTTTGCAAGTGTGTGTGTGTGTGTGTGGCAAAGTCCTACAGTAATTCACTGCTAGGAGTCTGTCATAAGTAAATTAGCCATCAGACCACTCAACATAATTTAGGCATATTGGAAAAATACTGCAAACTTAAATGATCACAGTCAGAAAAGGTTTAAATTGGCCAAAAAGGTTTGACTTGGCAGTAGCTAAAACTGAAAAATGCACTTAGTAAGTATTTTTCCTCATTACAAAAACAAATTAAAATATGTTTAAACTCAAATGAGATGTAGACTCCAGTAATATCAAGAGCTTAATAAAAAGCTGTTTTATTTTTATGGCGCTGCTAGGCCTCATGTTGAGCGTGTCTGACTCCCATACTAGTTCGGTTGTCAGTTTGGGTCCAAATCTCACTCAGAGCGGGACTGACTATGCAACCAACATATGTAATCAAAAGGTGAAATACTTTACACTGCGTACTGTATACAGTATGTATTCTGTGCTGTAGTATAAAAGTAAATGTATGAAAGTATGAAGAGTATAAAAGTATGAAAGTTTCTCTGCACATTTTACTTGCAACATTCAAAATAGTTCTCTACAATGAAGACATGAGACCTGTAAAGAGAAACATTTGACAATCAAGGGCAGAAAAGAGCAGGCCAACATTTCCCAGTGAGCTTCCTCTACCTCACACACACTAGACTGTTCTAAATTATTGATCCCTTTTCTTTTGTCCCACATAATGTAGAAGGTATTTTGCATTTAAAGACAGATGAAGGAGTTGTGGTTTTCTCTGAATAATTAATAGTGGCCCCTGTTCGACAAGGTTTATCTGTATCTCTCCTCAGAGACCACTTCTTTCTAAATAAAGCTGCTGTAACAGGACAAAAACTAGCATATAATGATGCCAAGAATCTTTTGTTGTATTAAACTGCTACTCAGTATCTTTACAGTGTAAGGGACTTGGGTGAAGATAATATTCTTGGCTTGTATTTATGTGAAGAGATCTCCATTTGCACACTTAGCTTTCATCCACTTGTAAGTCAGCTCTCATAACATTCAGCTCTTGACATGAGGATCTAGATGTGTTGATCCCATGTGGACACTGTCTTTTAAAGTGATACATGATTGACGCCACAGTTAGACTCTGTGGGTTAGCTCAGACAAAGGCTGTTACACCAAATTTTTCTCTGCATTTTCTCTGTCTTTCTCTCTTTCACACACCAAAAGTCCATTTCCCTCCGACACACATATACTTTCTTGCTTTTCACTTTTTCTTCATTTTGTCTCTATGTTCAGGTCTATAATGAGTCTAGGTTGCTTTATTTCTCTTACACAGTTTCAGTGGATTCTACATCACTGTCAAATTAACTTGGCACATGCAACATCCCTACCGGTGAGGGAATGTCCCTCCCCTTTTCCATAAACTCAAAATCAGGCCACAAGCCAATATCTTCCACACAAAAGTGTTTTTCTCTCAACTTAGAAATACTCCATTTGTCTTGAGAGAATACAATAAGTAAACTACTAAGGGTGGATAAGTGGAACATAAGGAGGTTTTGCCCTGTAAACAAACCAGCACAAAGCCAATCGGCTGTTCCCAGTTGACCCTCTGAGGAGCTGCTAAAAGAAAAATCTACTTCAAAACAGATTATGAGAAAAAAAAGAAAATGATTTATCAAGCAATCTGTGCTAATGGCGTGTGAGATAAAAAGCTGTTGCTTAAGCAGTTCTAAATGATTTATATTCGTGCCTGATATAAAAAACACCCATTTTGTCAGGAAACACTTTATATCCACAGTCATCCATTCTCAGCATGAGCGTCACAGCATGTGTAGCATATGTTGTAATGTATGTAAATAATGTAAAAGATGATTCAGGACTTTTATAAGAATGCACCTGATTTTAATTTAGCATGATGTTCCCCTTCTGTGAACATATGAGTACAGATTCACATCAACAAAATGAATAGTCCCATCTAATGACATATTTCCAATTTCACCATTAGCATTATTATATAGTCATAATGGAGTCCTTTTTGTTAAAACAGATCCAGATCAGAGGCCAGACAGGCTATAAATGTCCCTGGACATCAGCCCCCATCAACATCCTTAACATCAATAATAAATTAACTTATGTGAACTGCAATGAGACCATTTCTAAATGTAGCTACTATACAGTCTCCTCACGTACAAACCGCCATCAGACTTTCTCCGCAGGGTTGCCCCTCTATCAAGACACTCACACCCGTGTGGAAATACACACACACATGCACAGACATACCCTCGATCGATCCTGCAATTGCATGTCAACAGGACAAAAAAAATCGACAAAAGTGGCGGCAGTTGCCAATGCTCAGGGGAAGAGAGGTTAATTACTCCACAAATGGCTAAAGTAAAAGACTAAAGACCACATCAAACACCTAGATGCCCCTCAGAGAACAGCAAGAGGGTTAAACAGATGAACATGCAGGGTTTGAGTCAGCATGTGGGCATGTAGTTCACTGTTGCAGAGGTTAACCAAGTCTGTTTCTGAGTCACAAATATGAAAAAGCATGTCAGCATCCCAGCTCTCCTAAAACACTGTATTACAGTGCATTAGCAACACATTAGCGTGATGCTGGATTTCTGAAACGCCTGGTTGTTATTCCCGCCAGAGATTCCCCCTCCCCCTCCATCACGGGTCTCTTTTGTGAGTGCACATGAAATGACCAGGGCCAGGCAAGCTGCTTTTAGCTCACCGCAGATTCACAAGGATATCATGGCTTTTAGGGCTTGAATCAAGCAGCTTACCCATTTAATTTGTGAGATTACTCCTCTAATTTCTCACAAAAATAAACCACTCAGTAAACGGCATATGGAATGTTTTAAAGTTTTCTGCTTCAACCCCATGCCGATCGCATTAAACAATTTGTCATATGCATGACACTCGCTTAGAGCCTGAATTAACTCATCTGTTGATGATGTACGATCTCACACATCCACACACACATTTAAATGCAGCGTGTTCACACACAGACAAACACAGATGAGAACACAGACATGCAAACGTACACACACACAAACACACACACACATATGCTTCTTGTGCTTAATAGCAGCACTTCTCAGCATCTCTGACGTCAGCGTGTTCCGCACATGCTCACGAGACTCACATCACATGATCACAGGGGTAATCTGATATCATCTGGCAGTGTGGAATATGAATGGGGACATGCCACCTACTGTGCTGCTGTCTGTTAGCCTGCGCTTCAGGGTGAGAGCATCCGAAAATCTGTCCAATGCATTTTTTCTGCTGCCTAATAAAATTGAACTAGCCTAATGTGAAGGCACTGCTCCTCAGGCCTATTACACTTTGTCCTAACCAGGCACAGCACAACAAAAATCCAGTGACATGCGTTTTTTCTGTTCTCTGTGAAAAACAAAAACGCTGTGCGATGTAACACAATTGTAGACAATAAGAACAGTTTTTAGTAAAACTAAAAACACTTGTTTTGTCATTACATTTGTGACTGTATTGTAGTGCTTTTTTCTTTGATTTGCTATATAATAGGAAATATTTTTATCTTCCTCAATGAATCTCCACTCATCCACCCTTGATTTGTTATTTTTACATGAGAAGCACAATTTTGGTCCAATAGGAATTTGGCTGTGGGTGGGGCTAATATACACCAAACAAATAGCAAAAAGTGCTTGTCACTTGCCTTTGGTGTGGTTAATAGATCTGAGCAATCTAAATATATTATCATAAAATCCTATTTAGTTGTATATTGCAAGACTACTGTAACTCCATTCCAATGATGTGCCTGTTGCCCAAACTCATAGAACTCATAGAACACTCAAATCAATAGGAAGGTCACAAGGTATATAGATTAATCATTACTGATGTGAACACAGTGATGGTCAAAAGCTGATTAAAGCCATGCACTATTACTGAGGTCTGATGCCATGTAGATGCAATGAAGAGTCAGTCAGCTGCTGGTCTGATAATAATGGTGAGGTCAGAACGTTCATGTCTAGAAGCCATTTTCATTTTTTCCTTACTGCTCTTTTTAATTTCTACATGTAGCCATAAATTACAGAACAATACTGTGTCATGCTTTGAGTAAAAATAGCTGTTTTGATATAAGAGAAATTATGTATCAATAAAAGGAAAGAAATCTCACTTTAGGATAATCTCAGAAAGGAAGGAGAAAAAAAAAGAAGTTCTATTCATGTCTATATTTAACCGAGCCTTGGGCACAGAATGAGAAAAAACTGACAAGCCAGTCGAGATCAAACGGTTGCTCCCACAGTACCAATGATTATTTTAAGATTATCTGAAATGTGTCACTCATAATTTAAAAAAGGAAATGCAGTGTTATCTTACCCCAAATCTGACGAAGCCTGACAAAGGCATATACATATATGTCTGTATATATATATATATATATATATATATATACTGCACTGTACACATCTAAATGTAATATTTTGTTTTACATACATATACAGAGAATGTTATACATATATATATGTACATACAACACAGACACAGGAGAATGTGCACTTTATTTACTCACATTGCCGTCCAGTAGATCTATGCTGTCCAGGCTCTTGCTTCTATGGATGCGGCCCTTGATCCTGCGCAGTGATGGTTTGCCCTGACTCACAGCCACAGTGGGTGGCGCGGCCGCAGAGGCAGCGGGGGCATCTGAACCAGGTGGCACCCTGGAGTGAAGACACATTAACACATAATCATACAGCATACTGTGATGCTTAATGTTCAATCAGACCAGCTGCTACCTAACCTGCTAAAAAGACCCATTTGGACCAGCAGAAATGTACATGCTGTTTATGTTGGTTTGTAGCTGGTCTGGCTGGTGACTTTACACACCCAGCAAGGATGATAGAATGTTCTCAGAATGTTTGTTAATGTTCCCTTATGTTATTATTGTTCCCTAAAGATTGTTCTGACAGAACATTCCCTAAAGTTCTTATAAAGTAACCAGAATTTATTTGCAGAACTTTATAAATGTTATATATTATTTATATTGAAAACAATATGTGATATGAAAGGTGTTGAACATTACATAGAACCTTTAAAATAACATGTTTAATGTTTTTGTTATTTAATGAAAATGTTACAGCATAATTGACCCTTGCTATCCACTGTCTGTGTTTACTCTATCACAAAAGATTCATATGTAACTCTACACTGGGCACTGGGAGAGATTTACTGGCGCTTAAACTTTCTTCCAGCTAATGTGCATCAAGGATTTGAAATGTATATTTGAAACATTTATACCACTCACAGCCATATGGATCTTTCCTCTCTCGCAGCGTCTCTGTTAGCGTGAATGAGTGCAGAGAGTAATAAAATGGCTCGGGCCATATTGCCCAAGATAGCTTTAATGTCCTCATAAAAATCATTGTCTTTATAATTAGTGGTGCTTGCGAAGTCAATTGTCACTATTACTATTTCTCATACAGACTGCAATGACAGACATTTTAACAAATGAATTGCACCTCAGATCATGTGGCTTTATCTACTGGACAATAAAACAAAAAGCCAAATTGTATATATCTACAATGAAAGAGGCACCAATATCTTATCTAGGTATCAAAGCAACAGTTGACTTGGGAACTAAGCAACCACCCACAACACTCTAGTATCACAACAGCAGCTTTTGCATGGACAAGCACCTAAAACCATTTCCTCAACATTTACTGTTGCATACAGACATTCCTACAATATCATATCAAGCGCTTCTGTTGGGCTCCTCTCATGATTGTGCTGGTGCGTCTGAAACTGATGGTGCACAGAAATGATAATGAATGAATGGTAGGGTATATATCTCTTTTGTCATCTCCTGTGATGTTTTTGTGCTTTTTTTACATCCCTCCTGCATGCAAATTCTCCCTCAGGTAAATCTGAGGCATGTGTGGATGGGTGTGTTCAATTTCACATGGCCCCTAAGGGACCATCACTTTCCCAATGAGAGATGCTCCACATTCTCTTGTACTCTTTTCTCCGTTCTCATCTCCCCCCTGTGCTTTTCCCTTTCTCTCTTCTTCTTTATCTGTACTTCTGTTCCTTACTTGTCCCTCTCCGTTTTGAAAACCCAAGTCTTCTCTGTTTGGGCCAAAATCCCCAGATCTACTGTAAGCAGGCAATCCTGAGGGAAAAACAGATTTGATTTAGCCCTGTCATCGGGTGATTTATGTAACCCCTGTGGCCTTTCGGAAGGAGTATCACCTTCCGATTAGATTTTCTCGCTGCTGTCTCTTGTCAAACTGAAGAGACAAGAGAGTTTGAAGTGCACAGCCACAGTTAGCACAGCAGGATACTGTTATCAAACCCCTTCATATTGAACAAGCTCCGTACAATGTAGAACAAAACAATTCAACACAGTACGGTGTAGCAGAGGACTCCACTGTTCAGGATTCCAGGGGCCCCTTGCAGTAGAACAAAGACACATTTTTGCTTTTATAGTACAAAATGTTTTGCTTTAATATTGCATTACAATATTATCAACACTGATTGTTTCATTAGGGTAAATGTGCTCCACACATATGGCTTAAGCAGCATTAGATGCATAAAAGTTGGCACTAAAACAACACTTCAGTTTTTGTAAGAAAACAATATTAATCGTTCGCCCCCCTCTAAAGATTATGTACTGTTCATAACAACTATTCTCCATATTCAGCTATTTTCTCCACAACAACTTTCTGTTCCCAAAGGGAGGCATGGTGAGTCACAGAAGCCCGGCTGTCCCGCTGCCTCTACTTTTCAACTAGTAGTCTGGCTGATACACGTGCGCTCTAGCTCTCTGGCAGAGCATACTCAACAATTCATTCCCCAAACCGGCAAGCAGCCTGGCCAAAGTGAGAGCCTTACATCCCATTCGCTGCTGTGAATCCCTCTGATTGGCAGGCAGAGCACCAGAGCAGTGCCTCTCTCCTGTGACCTCCACACTGCCCACAGTCCCTAGAGGATTTATGCTAAACCCAAGAGCACTGCATTCAATCTGGACCAGCTTCTGTTGCCACCAAACTCTCTGTCACTCTTTCACCAACCCCCACCCCCTCTATCTCCCTCACACGCACATATACAGATTTTCTCTGTCGTTCTATTAAAGAGCTTCATTCACACACTGTACTAAACAGAAGCTTACAATAGCAGCTTGAGTACTGGAGTGAAAGAATCTAACAACAATTCAGTATTGTTCTTGATTTAATAATAACATTCACATCTGCAACAAGAAATTTCACCCTCACAGTCTAAATATAAACAGGCACACTTATTATAATTTTATGAGTTGTCAGGGACCATGTTCACATTTTGGTTCTGCAAGCAGAGTTGGGCAAAAATACAACATAAAATGATGAGTGTTTATTACTATATTTGGGGCTTTACCCTGCATTACTGTGCAAGGTGAAAGACGTCTAATGTGCTGCAGCTAATTTTAGGATACGGGTTGACACAAGGGAATCTTGCAAACTAAAGTGTCCTCTCCTTGGCCTTTAAGAGTAATGCACTAAAATATTAAGCAGCTTTCCTTGTTTATCCCTCCCTCTCAACTTCACAACAAACAGAGCATTTTCCTCAAAAGGAAAAACATGGAGGTGCGACTCCTCTAAGAGGTGAGTTCATGAATGTTACATGGATGCTTACCTAGAAATAGCAAATTTTCCAGTTCAGCATGACAGTTCCAGGGCTGGGAGATCCAGCAAGCCAAAATTACATCACACTGGCTGTTAGACACAACACACACAAACACTGGATGTCTACATAAAGTATAATGACTACATAAAGTCAGTTATTACCACAAAATAAACCCTGGCAGTGTGTTCAGTCCATATATTGTGATAATGACTGGCTGACCTCACACTATCTAGCTTATTGCTATTTGCCAAATAAAAAAATGGACATTAGAAATAGATTATACATACTGAACAGATATGGTCAGTCATTTGTTGCTGTCATTTTTCAAAAAGATTATTTTTCTATTCAAAGATTTAGAAATAAAATGGCCTGAATGTCATGACTGACCAACTAAATAAAAAAAATGTAAAATGTAACAAAAATAGTATGTAACAAAAATAGTAAAAAATACATTAACAAAAAAGTCTTCAGAAGTTTTGCAACTATTTTTCACAGTAACAACACATTCGGCTGAATGTTATGTTGGAAAATTGATCCTGACTGCCTCATCGCCAATGTCAATATATTGATAGAGAATCACATTAAGAGCCATTTGCGGGGGTGTGTTAAAATAGCCCACCGCACAGGATGCGTGATAACTCACGTCATGCTCTGCATGCTCTGACAGAGGAGATGTGCTGGTGAGAAGGCTGGGTGTAAACAGATAGCCCCTGCAGCAGCAGCACAGCAAGGCCACACTGCATGACATTGCATGGCCGGAAGAGCAGAGACCTTGCACTGATGTAGATCCATTACTCAGTTCAGTGATTGTGACACTACCTTGTTAGGATATATTCATTCAATAGGATGCCAAGGTGAGGGCAAGGAGCTCTGACGTATTTGTATCAGAGCAACACACTACATCCACAGCACCTGATACGAGTAAATAGAGGATTGCGCTTGGGTGTGTTGATTGCAAGCCAGGAGAGTTTTAAGGGTACGTTGAATGACTAAGAGAAGCGAGTGTCCTGAGGACACAAGCAGTCATCGAATCTTTCTCAGATGAAAGCAGACAAGTGAGACTCAGAGGGATGGGCTTTTACTGAGTACAGTCTGAGGTCCACTTTTAAATTGTTGCTTGAGACAACAGCAAAGATTCCCTTCATATTCAAGAGAACTTGTTTCAGAAATCATATAACCATATCAGGTGTTGTATTTGTTTGATATTATTACACTTGTTACATTATATCGCTCAAATAAAGACTTTCTGGTTTCTCAGTTATGTCTCATACACATATCAACTTTGTCCGACAACTAAAAATATCTCAAACACTAAAATATACACAAATCAAACAATTAAAGAGATACTAACACTAGAATTAATGTGGATAGTAAAGCTCACATAAATTGGTATTATTAAGTATTTGATGTTTGAGTTTATATTACAATCTCAGACAACTCTGAGCACATTTTGAGAGGTTGTTGCGATCTCTTCAGAAACGCTAGTTTATGTGTCTCCTGTGGAGTTTCCTGGGATTGTCTTTAATTCAGAAAAAAACATGTGAGAAGCAGGAGATCTAAATGAAAGTCTCCCGTTGCTCTTTATTTAATCTTATTACTATCTAGGAAAAACAACTGATATTAAAATATATATTTGTTGGATGCTTACTATAAAAACCTTTACTTGTCAATTTTCCCATTACACTGGCAATATTGTTGAGAGTAGAATGGCTGGTAACACTGTATCTGTATCTTGGAGCCCAATTTAAGAAGGTACACACAGAGTTCTTTACCATGTAAATGTAACCGGTCTTATGCACATCTATTCCAAGTACATTTACATTTACGCATTTAGCAGACGCTTTTGGTAGAGCATTGCGTTAACATCGCAAAGGTTGTGGGTTCGATCTCAGGGGAAGGCAAGACCTGATAAAAATATGTGTACCTTGAGTAAGTCGCTTCTGCCAAATGAATAAAATGTAAACAATAGAAACAGTGCTACTGAAAAAACAACAATCTTATAAACATGGTACCATTTTCCCTACACTAGTATAGAGTAAGCAAACAAGTGCAGTTGTCCCCCCTTTGGTATAGATGAAAAGAAGAAAAGAAAAAGTAAAACAAGTGTTAGAAGTAGTTAAGTGGTATTAATTAGGGAAGTATTGTCTGAGCATCTATTCCAAGTAGTCCAGCATGGGAGTCAGGTGCTCTAACATAAATGCTCCTCACCCTGTCATTCAGAGGTTAATCTGCAACAATGATCTCTGGATGCCATTAACACTTCACAGACTTCTGTGGGCTGAGTAAACAAGCCATGATGTATTTCACCCTTTTATGACTCTGATCATCTACCCAGAGTCGGCTTACACAAGATGACAGTGTAATTATGCAAACCAGATTAATAGGGCCAATGAGTTTAGAAAGTCACAACACAAGCAAGAGCCATTACTGCTAGTGTAAAACTTTAAGCGAATGGAAATCTGCGTGGGATGGTGACATTTTATGGGATAACTGTAAACAATCTTAGCACTGGGCCTCTGACATGAGACGATCAAAAGCAGAACAGAAAGAGACAGACTGATTAGGTGGGCCAGACAGCTTCGACAGATGGAGGGACAGATTAGGCATATAAACGTGTATCAAACATGACAGTACAACGGTCACAGGGCCTGTGCTTAGTGTCTCCCACCGATCGCCGTCCGACCGCAAGGGCAGTACATAAACACAACCTGGCATCCGTAACCCAGAGCAAAGCTTAAGCTCAACTTCACATGCACAGTAACAAATTAAATAACAAATGGAAGAAAAAACATTGAAAAAAGATAGACATCACCTAGATAGAAAGAAACTGAGGTATTGTTCTGCAGTAAGAGATTGCATGTTTAATGCCTTTTTACAGTAATCAGTTGAGGCATTTTTGGAACTACTTCTTCTGCTGAAACATCTGATGAGCAGGTCAGTCATGTGAAAACAGTCTCTTCATCTTTACCTTCCCAAGGTTCTTATCTTCCTCAAGGCCTCTGGTGCTCTTTTCAAACAGAATTCATCTTGTGCTTGAGTCAATGCTTTTCTAAACATCGTCCGGACGGACTGTGAACCTCCTGAGAAACATTTTCACTGACGTACACCTAACAAATGCCTTGTTACTACATGCCCTGGTCACAAATAAATATAGCCAATTGTCACATATTTGTGACTAAAACACAATGTCCAACCTAGTTTTGGTTGTTGTTGATTTGAAAACTTTATTTAGTGCAAGTATTACACCAGCCTCAAATGTTAGTGGTTTCCTGACTGAACACAGAGACCAGAGAGAAACTAGAGCAATTTTTATGGCAGAAAACTACCAATTTTCTATAGCAGAAATTTGTAGAGCAGTTTTGCAATGGTCACCATGTCCAAAAGCTGCATCCTGTCAGTGAAAAGGGCCTTGATAGAGTGTAAAAAGGTTCCACCTAATATAATATCTAATTTTGGAAAACAGGGCACCAAAATGTTGGTCCTTCAACTAAATGCTGTGAGACAGCTTTTCATGTTGTTTCCTTAGCTTGGTGACCAACTACATGTGTTTCTCTTTCCTGCAGGTCAATATGTTGTGCACCGTGACTCAGTAGAGCAGAGTTGACTACAGGATCCTGGAGGTCATACTTGTCCTGGCCAGCCTGCAAGGTGTAAAAACTCTAAGGGCATATGTTATCACCCCTCCCAGTGGGCAGGTTTTTTAAAGGAGTCGTGACTAAGAAGTTAAGTAGAAGTCTGAAAGTCATAAAGTGAGACTCATTTGAAAGATGCTGTTGTGTTCTGTCCATAGAGCAAAGCAGATTAAATCACTAGTAAAACAGAACAGCTGTAAGATACTATGAGAAAGAGAACATGTAAGAGAGATACACTGTTAGAGACTCTGTCTGAGAAAGCTTAGCTTTTACACACCCGTTGATTTTAACAAAAGCCGAAAGGCACCAAGTAAAGGCTTTTTGTGAGTAAAGTTTGTTTTATCTACCCAAACACACACACATACTTCATAAGGACAGAGCCCCTCCCCCCTTATCTTCACATTTCTCGCTCTTTTCTTCTGCTTCACCTGACTTAACCCAATAGGATCACAGCATCCACTAAACCCACTTACTATGTGTTTCACACAGACTCTCCCCACCCCCTTCAAACACATGACATTCTTAAAAGAAGCTCCGCATGAGGAGACGGTAGGGTGGCAGAGGAGTCTTAGTCGTAAGGCTGGTTGTAGGCAGTCTGCGTAATCTGTCCCCCACCGTGCCATAAAACATCTGAAAGGAGATTACACACTTACAAAAAGAGTGGAAACAGGTGTTTCAAATAAACAGAGACACACGGCTGTTCCCTGACCATACGCTCCTGAGACAATGACAATGGTCAGAAGACGGAAAGCACTTAGCATCAATCAGTGGTAAGATTTCCCCTCTAGTGCCATCAGAAGCATGCAATGTATTTACATGCACTTTAAAAGCCTTTTCCATTCAGAATAAAGAAATTACCTTTTGTTTAAATGCTAGGCACTTCTACTAATGGATGTAATTCCTACAGCTTAACTGGTAGTGGATGGTGCTTGCAACACCAACATTGGGGTTCGATCTCAGGGAATATGCATACTGATTAGGTGTGTACTATAAATGCACTGTAAATTGTTTTGGAATAAAGTATCTGACATATGCATCAATGTAATATAAAGCTAGAAAATAAATCATTGATGTCATTCATAGGATTTGACATCATCATATGTGTTCTGAAATACGCAGATAAGGTGCTGTGTGCATTTAACTTAGAATGGATAAATATTCATTCATCATTTAAATAATAATTTACACATTGTTTCATGCATGCTTAGGCAAGCAAAGATTGCTGCTTGATATCTGTGCATGTAAACATACAGAATGTTTAACTGAGTGTTCAAGAAATGTTTTAATCGCCAACAAGAAATAAGTTCATGCATCATTAAGCTGGTGGAGAACAATGGCTTGTACAAAGCAACAGCCAGGCATTGAGAGAGCAAAATAAAAAGGTCGCCTCCCAGTGTCAACCCGTTTGGTTACAGTGTACATACTTCACACAAACAGTGGTAGACAGCCAATAGCTACAGGCTTGCTGGTTGGCTGGGGATGTATTCATCATTGCAGTAATATAACGTAATTTTGATAAGTCCCGCCCTTTACCATGCATGTGACTGGGGAGACAAACCCATAACCCACCCTCATGTGTATTTTAAGAGAAGCACGAGTGACAAGATAAAAGGTTGCTGCTATATTTATGCTCAGCTATAAGAACAGAATTCTGACATATACATAATATATACACTCCTTCTTTTCTATACATTTTACATAAATATCCTTCATATAAAGACCATGAGATATTAAAAAAGCATCTTTGCTAGTCACCATACACAAGTCTCTATAAACTAAATGCATTATAGTGTGTTATTCTATGAGTGCCTCAGGACTGAAAACACATCACACATAAAATATGTACGTAAAATGGAACCATTATTCAATTAGGTTATTAGCTTCTCTGATTCACTTCTCCAGACATTCCTCAATATGGTGTCCATTCGCTCCTAGTGTCACATTACAGATCAAATTATAGCACTGTAAAAATACAGACTAAAATCCTGAGTGCATGAGGAACAAAACGTTAAGTTTGAATTCCATCTGCGAGTTAATTAAAACTCAACACTAAGAGGAACAGATGTGAGGAATGATGTCAGCAGGTGTTCTGGTGAATCAGAAATCTACTGCCTCTTGAAAAATACTCTTTTAAATACAATCAAAAGTAAGTAAATGGATTTGGTGTATATATTATTTATACAATACAAATCTTCTTCATTCTCCACTCACTCAACCAACATATAAAAATATAATTTTTATTTAGTTAAAATAATATATGTAATAAATGTAAATAAATATAATTAAAATAATGATCATGTGGTAAAATCAGAGGTTGTGTATAATTTTGTTCCTTCACTTGGAAGTATGTTAAAAATGCACTGAGAGTAATTGGTAAATGGCTTTGAGTGGCTGCACCCATGTGATTAATAAGCTGTCTGAGTTCATTCAGCATAAAAGCAAACATGATGGAACATTAAATATAAATGTACAGTACAGGGAAAAAGTCACTATAAAAACATAAAAACAGAACATTGTTTTGTATTATGTTCAGTACTTCTGACGTGAGATGCCACAATATCATTTATAGATCCACAAGCCTTTGTTCATATCCAGGAAGCGCTGATTCAATCTTTCACAATATGTGAAAGGAGAGAGAGAGAGAGAGAGAGAGAGAGAGCGGGAGAACATCAACACATCAAAGATACAAACATAAAACTCACATACAGGCATAAAAGATAAAAACAATGAGGGGGTGAGCATAAAAGATTGAGAGAAAAATAAAAAGAGAAAAAGAGAGAAGGATGTGTCATCTGGAGATCTTTAACTCACATTCAAACAGAGCAAGCAGAGCTAATTGTGCCGCCCGTGATCCAACAGCAACAGTTACATCAGCTCTCCTTATTTCTCTTTTTCTGTTTACAAATCTGACAAACCCTCCATGCACATGTTACACTCTTCTCCCATTCCACTTTCTCGCTCTTAAACTATCCGCTTTATACTCACCACAACTGTCTCTTTGGAGGGAGGCAGTCATCTTTGTTGGAGGCTGTCACTCCCATGGCCATCTGCATCACTGTTATGTATTTCTGGTACTTCATATTGTCCACCACTACTACGAGAATCTGCACCACGAAACCAACATAGGTGAGCGTGCTTTTGTCTATTCCCTGGCATCCGCCTGCACCGGGTCTGTCACTTTCTGAGCGCCATTTCCAGACTGACAAGAAAAACACTCCTCAAGACGCGCGACAAAAGGTACCACGCCGCTCAGACCCATGTCTGTTGTGACTCTGTAATCTCATTAGCGCTCAGAATAGCCAGCTAATCCATTCAGTGTTGGTCAGGAACGACACATTGTTTCTGTTCGCTCCTCGCAAAGCACTTTCTGTTCGGAAAACAGTCCGAGAGAAACTATGACAGAAGCCAGTGGCAAGTGACAGAGGCAGCGACAGCTGAGCGTCTGTGTGTGAGGTAGGAGAGAGAAAAAGTGTGCATGTATATACACGAGAGAGAGAGAGAGACACATGCTCAGGGAGAGCAAGAGTGGGGGTGAGAGGCAAAGTGAGACAGAGACGGAGAGAGACGGAGACAGAAAGAGGTGCCGTCACAGATGGCACAGAAATAGATTTTTCAGAGAATCTAATGCAAAATCATTTAAAAAAGGGCTCACTTCATTTTCCACATGGAAAGAACTGAATTCAAAAGAGAAACGGGAAACACTGAGCATCTACAGTAGTGAGCTCTGATAGCAACGTTTACCTAATGGAAGAGGGGGATGGTAGACAGTAAAAGAGAGAGACGTCAGGCAGAGAATGGATTTCTGAACCAGAACACATGCACAAATACTTTCAAATTTAATTTAAAATTCAATACACAGATTAAATATGTTCTAACCAAAAGCATATTGATCTCGCATGTGAGCTCTGTGGACTGGCAGAAGCAACAGTGCAAACAGTCACGCAAAGCACAGATCCAGCCCAACAGCAACCCAAACAAAAGCCATTACAATTATTCCTGAATACCTGCTGACCTTCTTTAAGTCTCAATCTGCTTAAGTAACCCTCATCTGGTCCTGTAGAGACCTAAAGGGCAGCTGTTGTTAGCTTGATCAGTGGCTGCCTTAACTGACTAAAAATGACTCTGTTAATTACAAAGGGCACTTTCCATCAGACAAGACAATGTTCTTAGTGAAATACTTTCCAGGTAAGAAGGATTTTCTAAAGGATCAATTTTATGTGAGTGGAGTGACTTAACAGCCTTTGGCTCAGGTTTGCCTACTGAATTAAACTTAAGTGATTTCATATCACTGAACAAACCCTTTTATCTTTAGAAACCTCCATGACGTTGATTGCATTGACAGACTCTCTCATAAGTATTTAAGTGCTTTGTGCAAAGGACAAAATGGTGATTATAGCAGGATAGCAATCTAACTAACTGCTCTCCCTTTCTGGCCCTGCCCACTTTTGCCTAAACCAATATTAAGTCTGTAGAATCTATATTGGTGTCCCAGATCCTTAACCATTAGGTCACCACAACGAGATGTGACTCTGAGTGGAAGCTCTACAAATACACTTAAAATAGCATGTGATTAAGAAATGGAAAGTGAATTGACTGATTAGTGTGCCATTGTAACTACAAAGGGAGCCTCCTCTTGTAGAGGGACATTGATTGATATTGTAATGAACCTTAAAAACAATAAAGCTGAATTCTCTTGAGTTTCAAAAAATCAGTAATTGATCTTCCATTGTAATGTGGCAGAAGTCCCCCACAACCACAAGCTGTAAGTATGGAATGAAACACCAGCAGCCGTTGGTTTGACAGTGACCAGTATAAGGGCAGCACTATCACAGGAGAAGCCATTAACCTTTTTCAGTTAAGAGATCTGCTTCAGTGAGGTCAAGCACCTGTGAAATATCACAAAGGATTATTGGTGTCTTTTGTCAGATATAATAATCACAAATGTAACTAGGAAAGATCAAACAACCACTAAAATGTACTGAAACTATAACTAGCTGTTGAGATATTGCTGCTGCCATTTCTGTTAGCATGTATAAAAATGAAATGTACTTAATTAACTGTTACAGTTAATAATAACAATTAATTCTAAATATAGCATTTACAATGTATTCAGTAAGTCACACTGACAGTGTTAAATGTGGAACATCCTTAAAGACAGAAACAGAATGTGCCTTTCACACAGAATGCCAGCTGAATGTCTTTGATGATACCACATGTTTCACCATACAAAGGTAACAAGTGTTAAAGGCAAGTGGGCTAAAGGCAAGTTTCTCTTGTTAGAACATCCACTGATCAGAGAGCATAAAGGTCAGGCAGAAAATAGGATGTCAGCAACTTGCATGTCCCAGGGCTTCTTTTAAAGAAAGAAAATAGACTTTTCTGTCTTGTTTATTCCATCAAT
>JBAJNP010006796.1:0-24488 GCA_036877545.1 Yasuhikotakia modesta | reverse complement strand
CTTGTTCTGTGATAATGCCAAACTCACACAATTTGGATGCCACAAAATGCTTAAACAAAAATAATAAATATTTTGAGTAATTATTATTAGGGTAAATGCAATTCTGTCCTTTGTTTTGCTCTTGTATCATTGTTGCTTGTTTGCTTCCAGAGTGACTCAGTGTGGCAGAGTTATTTTCATCAAGAACCTTGAAAATCCAATACGCCGGTTATCAAATCACATCACTCAAGGGCATCTGCCGGTCAGTGTATCTGGCGAATCGATCAGCTTATCGGTTCAGCTACTTTCATTTGCTTCAAGCTCAACACATCTGGACTTCCTTGGGCTTTACATTTGGACGCCCCACATGGGCCTTATCGCACCCTTTCTGGTTTCATCTCGCACTTTGAAATGTCACTGCTTCACTTTGTTTGAGGTGTTTTCCAAAACGAATTCTGATTTGTATAAAAATTTGTGGTAGATTGATTTGGCTTATATAGGCTCTGCTTGGCCGGCGGTTGGTGGTAAACAACAGACATAAACTCTTTTATAGACTATATAACAGTTTTAAAATGCTTTTATACTGCGGTTCTATAAATAAGAAGTTAATTTAGCATGTAGTGCCTTAACTTTAAGACACAACATGCCCAGTTATTTGGTCTATTTTTTGCTCCACTAATGAAAATAGTTCAAAATGAAGCCAAAGAAGTGTCAAGCGTGTTGCCAAGCAACGCACAGACTGACAGCCTGTGAACCCAGACAAGTAATACTGAAAATGAAGCGTCCCGGTGCTGTTATGCTAATTATACCATCAGCACTCGGAATGCTGCTTGTCCAGTCCATCAGATTCAAGAATTTGCTGTTGTATAATAAACATTAAACCAAATGAAAATGCACAACATATAGAATATTTGTTTGTTATCTAAACACTCTGTGACAATTCTATATTTTCATCTATAGCTTTAGCTAATGTACAGAATCTGTAAGGCTGTTGCACAGTCCCTTCAGCCCACCCTTATGCACAAATAAACATTAGTTTGTAGGAAACAGGCATTTGAAATCCAAGCAGATTATGCAGACATGAGAAAAACTTCCAGGCCCAGAGGCATAGAGAATTTCTCCAGCGATCTCTTTTCAAAAGGCTCGAATCAAAGGGGGAACTCACACCCATGCATTTTTCATGCGCGTGTGCTAAAGTTCTTTACTTGAAGATGGCACTCCTTAGAACAGCGTGCCAGACACAATGAAAAACACAGACCAGACGCACCCCTGGCTGATTCAATTGAGCTTTGCTCTCTGTACCTCGCTGCCTCAGCGTGTCAAATCTCTCAGCATCGCAAATGATAATAATTGCGCTTGAATCTGCAATGCGAGATGATTTATGGGGGAGTTAAATATGCATCAGGTCTCGACTGTGGGGTGTTTACCACGATGTGAGCATCACTCTTATACTCTAAGGGTTGGATTAAGCACCTTTTTCTTTGTTTTAATATAAACCCTGATTTAATTTCTTTTTTATTCAGGAAACTAATGAAATCTCTCTTTCTCTTTCTCTGTTATGGCTGCCTGGGGACACAATTCAGCAGGTGAGTGAATTTTTACCTTAATTACAGATTCTTTTGAATTGTAACTTCCACAAATGCTCTTTCAAATGCTCGTCTGAAGACGCTTTTATTTCGTGAATGTCAAAATGTGAGAATATCCTGTAATTCCCAAGGTCAACATGATACATTTTTTTCACATTTATAATGCTGTTTGTACTTTGTTCATCCATAGAGCGTTAAGGTTTAGATATGCTATACACATCGAGTCTTTACCCGCCATTTGTTTTGAATTATCATTTCAGAATTATAATTTGATATTTAATGCCTTAATGTATGTCCACATTTTCTACATAGGTGTACGTAATCATAAAAAAGGATACATAAACATTTTTTGGTTTGGCAGCTTGTTTAGTTCCAGTACTGTACTGGTGTGTGTATTGTAACACATCAAGGGCAAAACTAATCAAATGTTTGCCACCAGGCCCTGAGACTCAACATTCCTGTTCCTTTCTGAAGAATCCCGTTTCATCCCCTCTATAAAATTACTTCCCTGAAACCACAGATCACTGCCTCACCTTCAGCTGGCAGCTCCCGGCTAACACTGACAGCTGAGGACAGCTCAGCACACGCTACAACAATTTAATCTCCTAACTGGAAACTAAACTCCCCTCTGAACACACTTTCAACATGCTAGCGGTCTCTAACAGAAAGAGACTGTCTGTGAAAAGAAAGGTTTTAGCCGGCGTGTCTGAATGGCTCACACGTTTCTGTCAGTCTGTCCTTGACAATCTATCTCTGTTTTTCACAGTTTTCTGTTCAAATACTATAAATAAAACTATGGGTTGTACAAATGTCAGAATAATACAGATTTAAAATGCACCACAAAATGCACATACAGTATGAAGGTTTTACTGTACTGTGCATCTCGTGAATGTGCTGTCCAAGCTAACAAGGAACATTCTCGAAACGTTTGCTGTAAGTTCTCTCAAAGCTACCTGAACAAATTCTTGCAGTAATGTTAATGGAACGTTTTTTAATGTTACATTTTGGTATCAAACATTATCCTTAAGTACCTAGTGGATCATTTTAAAAAACCTACTGAATTAAAAATCCTTGGTTCTTATAACCAAGGATTAACACTAGTAGAACATCCAAGAAATTGAACGTTTCGAATGTTCCCAAAGCTTTTAAGATAACATTTTTACAACCTAAAATTGTAAGCTGGAAAAGTGTCAACTTCCTGTCACTCCACAGGACAAAATGATTGCCTAGAAGCTAAACATGAGGGGCGAAGTTGTGTAATTACAGACCAAAGCTAATCAAAATAACCAAATGGGTTTGTAACTGTTTGTTTTCCTGAGACAAACCCTGAGATCACAGCATGTTAATCAAATTGTTGCTTTTTTCAGGGGAAACAAACAAGACCTGAATGCGGCCAGAACTGCAGCCACAAGAGTTATTTTTACAGAGTGTTTTAAACACATCGTTTTGTGTTTGAGCAAGTTTTCATCAAGAAATTTGTATCATTACCATCCAGTGAATGGCACACTGTGAAGATAATAGTTTGTGATTTAAAATGATCATCACAGTATGTTGTTTATTGGCTGTTAATGACTTGAAGTTATGAAAATAGAACTCTTTCATTCAGAATGATCATTATTGTAATGAGCACTATATTTAAGTTTATCACCTGTAAGAGTTTATCATCATATTACAGCAAAACTAGTAGAGTGCAATAGTTTCTGTATTTTGTTGTTACTCTAGTTTAGTCACTGTGACATTAAGCTACATGCATAAAGAGTGTGTGTGTGTGTGATTGTGGATGCAGCGGATGCAGCAGTTGTGTTTGAGGTATATGTGTGTGTTTGTAGGCAGTGGGCTGGCGGTTACTAACTTTATATACTGTATCTTATACATACTATATGCTACAAAAAAATGTGTACCCAAGTTAGCAAAACATGGCATCCTCAGAGCAAAGTCCTCATTTGTAGGGGTTAGGGTTTGCTGTGTATGGTAGATGTCTATTGAATGTCCTTATTTAGACAGATGAGTAAGTGTGTATGTATGTGTATGTGTGAGAGAGATAGAGAGAGAGAGAGAGAGAGAGAGTGGCTGCAGCAGTTGAAACTATAGGGGGATGTGTGTATGGCTTTTGTCTTTAATGCACAACATCTTGTTGTTTGCACCCATAACTAGTTGCAGTCTTTACACTTAACAAAAGTTTTGCAGTGTTGCAGAGGGCCAGTAGAAGAACAGTTGGAGTTGTGAAAAAGAGATTTGGTTGTTGTTTGAAAAAAGCAATGCATAAAATACTAATTGAAAAAGATGTGATGTTTTAATAGGTTTGTAGCTTGGACTTTGGATTTCATGTAAAATATTTACCCTTATTAAATATGGTCTTGAGGGTCTATTCCGCGGCATAGCACTACCAGTGTCAAGGTCAAGGGTTTGATTCCCAGCACTGCTAAAACGTAAAGCCTATATGCCCACAAGCCATTTCATATAAAGTCTGTTGAATACATACATGTAAATGCATTCATATAAAATACCACACATCACTTTATCGAATGCACAGAGCCGTAAGGCCACAGTTCAGAAACACTGTAAAATTGCATTTCGTGTAAATATCTGTCAGGGCAGTAACTACCGCAATACTCACGCATGAAGCAGTCATACGGGTTAAGTGTGCAAGCAGTAATAAAGTGTGGAGGTGAGACCCATGTCCTCCTATCCTGGAGTCACCTCCCCACCTCACCTCCTCTGCCTGGACATCTTGACATTTCTATTGGTGAGCGGGAGAGGCCAGCTGCAGAAGTGCCACTGGGGGCCGCAGATCATGTTTATTATTTCCTGGGAAGTGATTTCTTCTCCCAACTGCTCCTGGAGAGTAAACCACACATCACTTACTGTCAGCGCCCTCTCTCTCTCTTTATTTATTCTGCTGCTTTCTCAGGCTCCATCTGTGGTGTTTGGAACGATCCCGGGAGAGTTTCCCCTTCGTCGCTTTTAATTGAGGCCGTGGGTAAGGGCACATGCGCAAACCGGAGGTGACGCATAATCTTCTGTGTGAAATAGGCCTCGGTCCGTGCGTGAGTAGTGTTGGTGCTTGTGTAATCTCTAGTTTACCGCTTCATGTGTCTGTCTGTCTGGCTGTCTATTATAATATCAAGATCAGTTATTAAATTGTGATGCTATAGTCAAGCTGTGCATTTAATCATTTAAGTTTAAGTTAGCATTGCATGAATGCATTTAAGTTAGACTGCATTTGATCGCTACACAGATAAAGTTAAATCAAATGCACTTTAATATTATGTTAAAGCTCATTTTTACGCAGCATCAAACCGTTTTAGTCCCTGTTTAAGGAGAATTCCTGCCATACCTTGAGTTATAATTTGTTTCAGTAAAAAAATGTTCACAACTCAAATGGTACTTTAGTTTTATGCCTTCCCATTAGCATAATTACTTGTAGATAGAAACCCCAGCACTTCCATTAAAAACAAGATTACTCCAGTTATTACTCTTGACATTTGTAGCAAACATTAATGGTTCAATGGGTTTATCGGAAGGTTGGTGAAACTTTTTAGAGGAAGTTTTCTTGTTCGTTTCTTTCCAGACAGACTGTTTGCATTTTAATATGCGTTCTTATCTAGACCAACAGCAATCATAAGAACAGAATGAACATGTTTTATGGTTGTTCAATGTTGCTGGCAGGATTTCTGCAGTTTAATTCTCACTTTTAAATGCGAGTCGGACTGGCGGTGTCTCGTCCCCGGTGGCCACACATGCTGCGGTATGAGCGGACTGAATCATCGATTTCTTTCTGGTGACATTTGGATTACGTCCAGGTGGGGCCCTTTAGTGAATGTCACCAGAGGATTTTGCATTTTGCGACTGACATACAATTTGAGAAATTGTCCCTGGAGGTTCATTTGTGTCAAATTAACAGCAAGTCCAAAGAAAATCCATAAAGATGAGTGGCACGCGGCCAGGAGTCAGGAGACAAATGAAACCTTGGCCGAATCAAGCAGCTGTATATTGCAGTACAATATATGTTGTGACGTGTTGTTTTGGCATCTGTAATCAGATGCATGAATATGTTTCTACTGGCGGATATCCCAGCTAACAGAACATCCTCAGAATGTTGGCTAATGCTCTCTCAAGGTTTTTAGTTAATGTTATCAAAAAATTACTTTTTTAATAAATTAACTAAATATAATTTTAAATAATAATATGTTTTAAAAGTTAAATATCATAAAAAAACAACAACAAGTTAAGTGTTGTAAAAATGTTTTTAAAAACTTTTGTATAACCAATAAATAACCTTAATAATTTTTACTGTTCCTAGAACTTTCAAAATAACTTCCTAGAACTTTCAATTTTTGATAATTATTGAAAAGGTTAGAGAAACGTTGTCACTACCTAAACTGTTAGCTGGGATCTCAGCAGTACATGGTTTTTAGCCACAGCATGTAGGAAAAAGTTTCCTTTAGCTCAGAGCTCCTTCATCAGCAGGTGTCTTGCCACCCATGGGTGTGGAGGATACAGGAAATCTAAGATTGAATCGGTCCCGGGCTTGTCTTGGTTATCTAAATGTGTCTGGGAAACGGGGTCTCTCTCCCCACAGGTATATGGGGGTCACTTGTCTCACACGTCTGTCTGCCAGATAAACTATGGCTGCCTGCCACAAGACACAATTACAGCTCAGTGGTTGAACGGCACATCGACGGGCTCCTGTCAGTGCCGAGGTTCCTGTCAGATCTTCAGATTCAGGTGAGCATTAAAGAGTAAAAATATTACCTTCTTCAATCAGAAAACATTTAAATAAATGATAAGGAGCAAAGCTTAGCCGCCTTTAGATGTCAACACCACCAGTTTCGTGATACAAAGATGATGCAAAAATAAACAAAACAGAACTAGTGGCTGAATGTGAACAAGTTGGTGGGAATCCATGATTTCTGTCCAAAGGCTTGTTTGTGACAGTGTTTGGCCTTGGTGTGAATAGGCCTTTAGTTTTGAGGGGAATGCACACAGATAACAGGCCTGGTCACGCTGAAGATACGAGTGGAAATACTCGCCTGAGGCCTTGTGCATTCTCTGTTATTGTTTGTCGTTTAGCTGATGTTTCTGATGCACACCAAACTTTGAGCGAGAAGTTTAATCACATTAATGGAATAATTTCCAGTTTCATACGGCATTTATTTTTTTTCACGTCTAATCATCAGCCTTCCATAAAAGTGCCATCAGCGTTGTGTCGTGTGGGGAGGGAGTTTATTGCATTATTCCCATGGTCAATTTTGCTTTCCTCACACTGTACTGATTAAACTTCCTCCTGGGAAATCAGGAGAAATCAAAACTGTAGCAGAGGAAAACAGAAAGTTTATTGTAAAGTTTTTTTAATCATTTTTCCTTTTTGAAGATTTTCTTTCTTTGTCTTTCTTACTCTCTCTCGTTCTCTCAGTCTTTCTTTCTCTCTTGCTCTTTTTCTCTCTGTCTTTTTCTTTCTTTGTCTCTTTCTCGCTCGCTCACTCACTCACTCACTTTCTTTCTTTATTTCTTTCACTCTCCCATTCTCTCTGTTAAGCGCTTTTGTATTCCGGATGCTTCCTCAAGGTCAAAGGTTGTTGTTCTGCTTATATTTAAAGACTGCAGACTGTCTTCCTGTCATTTCACTTGACATCTGGCTGATATTTCTTTCTTCCACTCCGCTGCATGCACAGATTTCACACCTGCCACCCCTGTAAGGTGGACACAGAGTGCTAAGACATCTCACTGCCTCCCTGTGCGACTGCTCATATATGGAGAGACTGAGTTGAGAGTGATTGACATGCGACGGACCACGTCATTGTGTGGTTTTTCATGCTTCCACTTGTGTATGTAAGAAGCATTAGTAGTTTTGTTATTTACATTCATACTTTCCTGTAAGTTACATTTTTCAGAAAATAATCTCTTAGGAATCAGCACCGGTGTGTGCATCTGATGTCCAAGTGATTTACTGCTAATATTATTAGCTAAAAAAAACAACACGTGTACAACACAATACAGTACAAAACATTGATAGTTTTTATTGCTTGGTGTGCAATGAAAAATAAAATAACCATTCAATTTTATTATGCCATAAAAAATGATTCTTTATATTTTATTTTCTACATTGTAGGCATTCTGTGTGTAAATTGGTTTTTCTAAAGCTCTTTTAATTTATTGTCTCCTGCAAGAAACTTTTCCCAAAATGTTCTAGCACAGATGGCGCTGTTTCCTGGGAATGACCCCAAAACATTTATTTGTGCACATGTTGATATTGCCGGTTCTACTGTTGGAATTCAGAGACCCAGCTGCATCTTTATCTCACCTCTGCCTGCAGCAGTAAATTTTCATTTTCCCGGCTGTCAGTTTTCTGAAGGCAGGCCATCGTATGGCACACGGCCGCACCGGCTACACCTTCAGCGGTGAAGCTGTTTAAACGTGCCTTCACACACAGCAGCTTCCTCAGTTCTTACTTTGTGTTGATGTAGAAACTATATTGTGCATCTTTTTGTGCTGCTGCTGTTGTTTGTTTGTTTTCAGTTTTCCTCCCATGAGCCGTATCCGTTGATGTCTGTTTCTAGGAACTTCACATTTGATTCAGTTTACACCGTTTACACTAATACAGAGTCTCAAAATTATTTCCTCCCCTCAGTCTGTTGTTGGACCTGGGCAAAATGACACTGTTGAGTGCAGTTTTGCCTCCTTTATAACAGCAGCACTTAAATCTAGTCGGTGTTCCAGCTTAAGGGCAAATTACACAGCCGCTCGCTTTGAGAAAACAAAACTCTGGGAGACGTTTATGTTGTTTAGTCAGTCGTGTTGGTTATACTATTCAGGAGTTTATTCGTATAAATAGACAATTGACGTGTTTATATGAGAGAAAGAATAGAACTATTTACACAAAGTGAAGTTATGTTTAAATGGATGAGAATCTGAATACTTTACACCCACTTTCCCTATGATTGCATGATTGTGCTGTTGTGCCTCAAAGAATGGTGTAGAATTCAGCTGTATATCATTGAGGGACTGAAATCGGTGGCTGGGCGTTTGGTTTTAAACTCCCACCAACCGAGTCCTCTAGTCCAGCTCTTCATCTAGGCCAAACTAAAGTGGTTCATCTGCACAAGCTCTCCTCACGCCCCCTTCTCGCCCAGCCGTGACAAACACAAAGCACAGATGCACTCCGGCGTCCCCTGCCTCACCAAAAGCCTTCATTCTATTCCCTAATGGCAGGGAGAAATTGCTTTCTGTGGCACAGAGATGTTATCTCCTGGGTCTGGGGCAGTCAGGAGAGGTTGGTTTGCGCAGGGAGCAGGTGAGGAGAGGAACGATGGCCTCACTCTCCCGCTCTCATCTCCTGCTCTTTCTTGGAAATTAATGACTCTTGTGCTATCACACCACGCTATACGCCAAGATGGAAGGACGGGGCGCAACAGCCCATATTGAATTTTTTTCCCCACACTCACTTGTGGAAAATCCATTCCATGCACTTGAGCCGTTAAAGGTTGTCTTCTGCTGTTTTTGTCGGGTGTAAAACCCTTCAGCGGTACAGTGTTGTTCTGGTGCATTGTGTAACATAGACTGACGCTTTTTTCTAAAGCATGTACTTATTCAGTGTTGAAGTCTGTACTTTTGGTGTCACTATAGCGGCACCAAATAAAATTGCAAAAATAATGTCTGTTTTCCAGCAGGTTTCCTCAAACTCACTCTTTTCTTTGCTATTGTTCAGAAAAACAGGTAATCACAGTTTCTGTATGTTGGATTGCTCAGCAAAACTTTTTTTTTGGCGTCGCAGAGCCAGTGTTTACAGTCTTTGGGGAAATCAGCCCACCAACGGCTTACTTTTAGCTTACATTTAGCTTTAGAAATAGGAGTGAGGGTTTTAGCACAAAAAAATTACACACATCAATCTCAGTTTAAAGGCTTTTTTTATGATATTCACACGCATACGCACATCTAACGTGCTTTACAACCTGGCAAATAGTTGGAAATTTAAAAATCTGAATGAATCTGGGCCCTGATATCGTTCTGAGATGATGATATTGTGCTTGTTGACAGCAGTGTAGCAGAGTTTAGCAAAATGGAGTGACTGCTTCACACAATTCATCAACCTTCCAGTTGCGGAGGGGGCGGGGCTGTGAGTAGGCGGAGCCATGGCTGACTGATCTTCCATGAATCTGCAAGCCACCCCTGCATCTTCATTCTCCTGCCTCTATATTTCTTAATTTTAGGGGATTGCGGCCTGTCAGGATCCAATTTGTAGCCCTGGCAGCAACTCTCTCAGACGGTCCTGAGGTGGCCTGTTTTCTAGCTTTGCTCAGGCCGCTTCTGCTTTCTAAATGTATGTAGTTCATCGTGGACACAGCCCAGTGGCCCTGCCACATCCTGCCAGCTCTGTCCATTTATTGAAGCATGTAAACCTGGTGATGGGTCTCTGTCATTATGGGATGTCTCTCTGCTGTGCGGTGATAAGGGGAGCTGGTATTGAAGCTGACAGAATGGAATGGTGGTAGACAGGCTGTGCTGGTATTTATGCAGGACCCAGTGTTCTTCCAGTGACTCGCTTACAGGCAGCACATCAGCTCTGAACTGCCATATAAGTGTCAGTTTTTGTTGTATGACGGAGGCATGTTACTTAATAGGTTGCCATGATGTTGTATTTCTCTTTCTTGGGTTTAGAGCATGTATTTGACTCTCTCTTGGGTTTAGAAGTGTGTTTGACTGATGCTTTTATCCAGATAAGCAAATTACAGTGCATTGAATTTAATGTATGTTTCAGTGCACATCGAACCCATGACCTCGCGGTTGCTAGCACCATGTCGATTTTGGTTAAAACATACACACAGATAATTTTTGATAGCATGTTGAGTTTACAGTAAGTACAGTTAGTCTGCATGCTTTCTGTATGCAGTTTTCCAGGCTGTCCTGTGAGGAGCTTTTTGTGCTGAGCTGCCCTAAATCCTAAAGACCTCTGATATGAATCTGCAGTAATCTGAGTACATTATCAGTCCTACAACACAAGGCACCGTCTATAAACTGCTGAAGTTCACATCACAGCAAACCAATGATCTCCAAGGGATTGAAAAGCCTGAGGAATCTTCAGAGCTTTGTGGAAAAAGCTTCTTTGTTTGTATGCATATGAGAGAGTTCATTCCAAATCCTGAATTAAAATTCAGATTTGTTGGCAGCTGAAGTTCAGTTTTTGAAAACTTGTCAGGAGTTCTGTGATCAAGCTGGAAAATGTTTCTTTTTGTTTACACCCCCTTTCCTGAGTTTTGTTCACCCAAAGATACCCTTCATTACTTCTGCCCCAAAGCAGCAGCCTGGAGTCTCTAAACTTTCCTGTTTCCCACAGTTAATGATTCATGCTTTTCACCCACTCTTAAATGTAAAGTAAATGATTCAAAGCTATTAAAAACATATATAATATAATTATGAGGTTATAATGTATCGTTTACCCCCTTCTCCAGAGTTCTCCTAATCATCCTTTGTCTGGGATATTAGAATTTCTCTCAGAAAAATGTAAAAAAAATTTGTGTCAGCCTTGTTGTGACTCTGGCTGTTCACAGCAAACCTAAATCATCACTGAATGAATTATCCTTAAATGATTGGCTCTGTTACTGTATATTGTGCTTTCTGAAAGCACCTGTATACTGGATATTCAAACACGATGCTAATTTGTTGTTAAATTCAGTCCCTGTATTTTTAGCTAGTTGACAGCCTGGTGTAAGCTAGTACAAAGTACAAAAAAAATCAACCTAGAATTTTAGTAAACAACACGCATGCTGTTTGTGCAGCGATGATGCGATTTTGATGCCCGCAAAGTCTTTTCACAGCACATTACCTCAGACATTATTTAACACAGAATTGCTCTTTCAGGAGACATGAAAACGTCAAAGCGAAACGTGGCGGTTTAACACGACTACTTTTAAAACAAACCATTATGATAACTTTGAATAAGCATCGGTAATTTCCCATTCAGTCTGACAGTTCTGTCTCTCAGCGTTGTGTTGTTGTGTGTTTGCGGTTGCGTGGGGAAGAGAGAGAGCGTGTGTAGTGTGATATGTGACGTGTGTAGTAATTTTGACAGGTATTGTGCTGCGGTTAACTCCAGCATCCCACACCTTCACTGACACGTTCCATCTGCTGTCTCTTTGGCTTTGTTTCAGCTATGCTAGAAGCGCATGCTAACTTGTTTATCAGCATTAAAATGTTTGGGTATGCGCTGTCATAAGTAATGAGCTTTCAGAGAGGGGAAGACTCATTTTTATTAGAGCCCTGCTGATAGATTCTTTGTCTGTAACAGAAGAGGAGAGGTGAGAGGATGGATAAATAAAGCAGTGCACTTACGTGCTTATTTTCTTTGTTAATGTTGCATTCAGTCATGTAGCTTTTCAACATTTTGAGCAGGTTTTTTGTATTACCATATCAATACAGTAGCCAGTAGAGACACTGACCAATGCTTGTAGCCTGACTCATCCATATTTATAGCAGTTATGATGTAGAAATGATTGTCTTTTAATGGGAAGGCTAGTTTTTGATAATTGTCTTTATAAATCACTGAAATGTACTTTTTTCATTATTTTAGCACAATGAGAATGATTTTAACATGTTAATAATAATGTTAAAACGATTTTTTCAATGCAGAATCAGTGGCATTAATTTATGAGGAAAATCATGCATTTTTAAAATGATAAAATCCATTTAACAAAGCAGTACTTCACTCTCATTGGCAGCTGAACGCTTAATTAAATTAGTCAAAAATCAACACACGGGGGACGGAATTTGTAAAACTCAGTCAGTTCTTTAAATGCTGGGATAGTTTTGCGTGGCCGTGGCTGTTATGTTTGACCTGGGCTTTAAAAACAATTGAATTGGTTCATGTTTCTACAACAGTGAGAAAACATGAGGTAGACTATTGTCCCAGAGAGATTTCCTGTCCAGAAACAGGCTTCCAAGTGAAAAGCTGTGTTTCCTAGCGAGCCCTGTAACAAATATGTCTGTTGTGGGTTCCGGCGAGGAAACAAGCTTCTGAGAGGAAGCAGGGAGAGGGTAATGAAGTGAAAAGAGAGCGATTAATAAAAAATCAGTGCAGGAGCCCATGCCACTGTTAATCCTTATTAAACCATAAACGCTATTTTGGCAGCCCTCTCTGAATAAACTCATTAACTTCAACAGTGCCAATGACTGAAGCAGAGAGAGAGAAAGACAGATACCCGTGAGGTGGATGGCTGATCTCTGTGGCCTGACCATTTGGCTGTGACACAGATGAAGAAGAGAGAAAGACATAATGATCTAGCTGTGACTATTGAGTATATGTGTAACCCAGCCAAACTGAACTGTGCTGCTCTGCTGTGTTTGTAAATGTTAGTTATTTAGAAACCAGGTTATTAGCAGGTCAGTTTACTGAGCATCTGTTTTCAGTCACGCAAGTACAACTTCTGCCTGAATGGAGAAAGTCTAAAATGTACAAAACTGTTGGTAAAGGTTATGTTTCTGTGACATTTCAAATCAGGAGTTAAATCTGACAACAAACTTGACATTTTAAACGTTCCTACAGTGGAGTGTTTTTGTTACTTAATGGAAACATTAGGGAAATGTTATTACAATCTAAAATTGTTAGTTGGGTAATCCAAGGTACGGAAGTTGCAGGGAAGTATCTTTCATTACTGCAGTCGCCATATTGAATATCAAGATGCCAGTATTAAAATGGTGAATAGAACGACCATATTAAGCATAAATGTAGCATTTCTTCCATGAACCCTCTGCTCCCTCATAATGTCTCTGGTTATCACCTCATTATAGCTAAGCGTAAATTAGCACGCTGACTATAGATTTAGCTTAAAATGGAGGCAGGCACCCTGCTGTTCATTGCACTGTTTTTAGCACCCAGCTTGAGAGGATGATTTTTAGTAGGACATCTACATTAGCGACAGCAGTGAAAGCTATTCCACAGGGATGGACATTTGGCAGGCTATGAAGGGTAGCGCTAGCGAGGACTTGCATCATGCTAATGTGCGTTTAGGAGGCGGTTTTCTGGCATTAACAAAAGGTCATGTGATACGAGCACATTGGAACCATTAGGATGCAGTTATTTTGCAGTCCCAGAAGAGCCGCGCTAGCCAGTCGGATTGAGTAGCGTGGCGGCACCGAGCGTAGGGTGCAGTTTTAGCAGCTGTTAATGAAGCAAAATGAGCGCGCTGACTGAGACAACATGGCGTCAGGTGGTACAGACTAGCCACCTGGCAAAATCCAGAGACCTTTGGAAAACAGATGAGGGGAAGAAGATTTATGAATGTTTCACTTAGTAGATGTTGTGCATTGTGTTTTATTTTTTAATTTCACTCAGAAGACAGAAACTAAAATCAAGCAGAACTGTATATATATGTGTGTGTATATGTGTGTGTCTGTGTGTGTGTGTGTGTATTCCTGTAGGTCAGTTCTGCATGTAGAATAATCTCTTATTATGTGTTTACTGCTTGTCTTGAAGGGGGGTTAAATTGTTAAACATGGGCCCAGCATCAGACAAAAGCAGCGCTACAGTAAGCCTAAATATAATAATATACAATAAGAAGAAAACCAATTACTTTATTTAAAACTCACTTTGTAGCTCTATTTTAGTGCAGTCAGGGCCTTGTTAAGCTGAATAGCAGGTGCTTAAGGAATAAGACAGAAGTGGAACAGTCCAAAGAAAGTGGCGGAGAGATAATGCTGCGTTCTGCACTCCTAATCCTGGATTGAAATTGGATCTTGTTTTTCTGTTTTGCCGTCTCAGAGTAATGAGATAATGACGGCTGGAAATTAGAGTCTAATGTCATTCAACGTCTCCTCCTGTGTGTTGCCTGAAGAGGCTGATTAGCCTGTTTTCCATCGTAAAGTGTTCAACACTCCATTGATATGCTGGGAGTGTTTTGTGGAAACCCACTGGGCAGGAATGTGGGGGGCTGTTAACCCTTCGTTTAAATCTTCAACACCTGATGGTATTTTTAAACTTTATTCTCGAAACAAAAACCAACATGTAGATACATTAAAGTATTACAGAAGATATTGAGGCACTATATAATACAAAGAGGTTTATATGTTAGTTTGCAGATGATGTCTGAACACTTAAAACCTGAGGTAATTCACTTTATAGGGTTGCATTTTATAATTACTGAAGTTTAGGCAACAAACTGTAACTAGTGATTTATTGCCCTGTGACTTAAGAAGTTGTTTCAGTTTACTTGCCATTAAATTTACTTCTGTATCATCTATTTATTTGGTTGGTTATTGGTTGAATATCATTGTTGATTATGCTTATGATCATTAGCCATCATGCTATGTTAAAATACATCCAGTCATAATCCTACTTTATAAATGATTGATTGCTTGGTAAACCACTTAGTCAAACACCCTTGAAAATACACATGCAACCACTTACCATTTACTATTGCTCTGAATATGCCCTGCAAATACTCTCAGTATAAAGTGCTCTCGGAATGCCCAATGCTAGCAGCTTCCATAACATAGATCGTAAAAGAAATAATAACCATTGCAGTTTCACCCTCCCGTGCTAAAACGTTATGGCCTCAGATGTCTGTGGTAATGCACTCCAGTACAGCACACAGATGACAGGGATTTAGAAGCCACAGTGAGAGCAGTGGCTGTCGGTCGGCACTGTACTGTATATAAAGCACAGGGGAGCGAGTCTCAGTCTTGCTGGCACAAGCAGAGAAAGATGAAAGCGAGGCATGTCTGGATTAAAGCTTGTTAAGAGGAAAAGAGAACCTTAATTGCTGTGCTTTTGTACAGCCACACAAAGAGCCAGTGCCGCTAATCTGTTGCTCAAGGGTGAATGTTTTCTGCATCCAAACAAAAGGTGGTTTTTAAACAGGAAGACAAAAGACCCGTATTTCAGGAAGGGTCCAAATAAATTGGAACGAAATTCTCCTGGGTGTTAAAGGAGATGCTTAGACTGAGCGAATGAGGGTGAAGAAAGTAATTTTTATTGGGGGGTTGTTGCTAATTGGAAACAACAGGAACATTAATCACTGTTTTGCTGTTTTGTTTATTATTTCAGGACTCATAGTTTGACTGGTCGACCAGCATAAATAGAGCATCTTGATTTTTAAAGCTTTTTTTAGCCTAAGCAGTTTTAAACCAGCATTGTGGGGGTATAACACATACAAAATGTATGTTTCTAAATTTACATTGACATGACTCTTATCCAGTGTGAACATTATAGTCGCAGTTACAGTGCATTTGATACTTACATTTTATCAGTTTGTGCATTGCTTGGGAATCGAACCTATGATGTGTGGAGAGCATAATTGAGCTGTAAGTTCTACCAATTGAGCTACTGGAACAAAAGTTTGAACTCTACCCTAAGAATTATATGCTGGAATTAAAATAGACAATGAAACACTGTAAAATAATAACAGAATACAGAAGCAAATGATATAATGGTTTGTGCATTTTATACTGTACTAATCATCCAGTTATTTAGTTCCCTGAAGATGCTGATTTGCCGAGGTTTGTGAATAAATACATTGCTGTGAGGACACTTCTGCTCTGTGGTATTATGAGGTCAGCAAGCTTCTCAACTCTCTGACAGTTTGTGTTTTCCAATTTATGCAGCATGTCATTTTTTACCGATCTGATCTCCTCAAGACTGCTGTGTTCCCAAACCTGACATATTGAGGTCTTGTACCTCAAAATGTTGCTTGATACAGATAGTTTATATGCTGGTTGCTCCGGTGCATCAGTTACTAGTTGTCTGTATTCTGGGTTGCCATTGGTAACTAGTGTTATCAGTGCAATTACTAGGTTGCTTGTGATGTGTTGGTGAGGGTCTGTAACTTAAGCATTTGTTACTTAAGTCACTTCAAGTCACTTTGGCTTAAGTCACTTTTTCATGCTTTAAAACAGAAAAAAAAACAAATGTTTGCAGTGAGCATCTACCTAAAAAGTCCACAAGGCTGTGGAAAATATAAGACATGAACACAAGTGTAGAGCCTTCATTCCTAAAATGGATATTTGTCAATCAAACCTTCTTGTGCTTGCAAATAGCAGCCAGGTATTTTTGTGCACCATGCACAACAACTGATGATTAATCACAAATGTCATAGAAAATTAAAGAAACAGACAGGGCTGTAAAAAGCACAAAATAATATTTTTGTAAAGAGGAACCAGCTATAAGCTGCTTATGAGTTCCTGTCAGATTTCTGTCAGGCAAAAACAATAGCTGTAATAAAAAATGTCCTGTTAGGATTTTTAAATGTGTGTTAGTTTTTTCTTGTGGCTGTCTTGAAGTGTCCGTCTGTTATGTACATCTAACAGACCAAATCAGTTTATGTTGAATAGAAAACAACAGAATATTATTAAAATATTGTTCCTTTGTGAAGGTGTGTTTATCCAAAACTATGATGTAAAGCAATATAATAAGATAAAACATTCAAATAGATGACTGCTCAGTTAACAGGGAACACTCTCAGAATGTTGGACAACATTCTCTGAACGTTCTGTTAAGGTTATTAAAAATGGTTTTGCAGCGATTTTTAACAATAAATATAAAAAATGGTCTTATGTTGTTAGTGGAATGTTAGTGGAACCAAGCAATAATGTTAATGTGTTGTCTTAAAAAATGTTTTAACGTTCCAAGACCCATAGGAGAAATTATTAATTATAGGACAATTATTATTATTAAGTGTCTTAATCTGTATCGGCTTCACAAAAGTATTCAAATAATGTATCCAAGTTTAACAATGATTGTCATGTTGTACCACAACCCTGTACCATGACTTTTTCTTTTATAAACTGTAATGTCTTCACACATGGAGTAAAGGCAATGCTATTGATCTATTGGCTGGAGTAGGGCTACCTCTCTCTCTCTCTCTCTCTCTCTCTCTCTCTCTCTCTCTCTGTCTCTCTCATTGTTTCTCCACTGGGACAGAGTAGGTGATGCCTGCCTGAGTGCATCACTGGCTGCTGGTCGATAAGCATCCACTGATAGCAGGTGTCCTTGCATTGATCCGCCCTGCTTGTTCTTTGTCTTTGGTCATTATGGAGATGTGAGAGTGACCTTTCCACCACAGTGTGCAAAGTGGAATAAGGGACGAGTGCGGGGACCTGTACTGCAGTGATGTAACCAGGTGACCAGGTGAATCGTCTGAAGAGAATGACAGATAAAGACGTGTGAGGTTATGTGTGACTCTAAATCACAGAGGATGACACACAAAAGAAGAGTCTTGAGAGGTGAGATGTGTGTAGGCTTATAGCTGAGAGTAAGGGGGAGGGGCCTAAACACATCCTTATGAGCAAATTGTAATAAAGCCTTATAGAACTATGGACATTGTAAAGATTTTTTATGAGGCACAGAAAGCAGGAAAATAACAATTAGCACACTATTAGATTTTCACAGAACAAGGGGAAGAATTGTTTGTTTTTTAAGTTGTTTTTGACTGTATGTGACTGGCTAATCGTAGCAATCTAAGTTACTGGAGTGCGATGACAATCGCAGTTACTCCAGCGTTCACCCCACAAACACGTTACACTGTTCTCCAATTCACACCAGGTCTTTCTCATGGCAGAGCAGCTTAAAAATAACTGCTTGTTTTATCACAATTGTGAAGCAATCTGATGTAAACTACTGGCGCAGTCATAATTCTGACAGAAGCAAACATAACATAGCCGTGCGATTGATAGACGAACTGTTTTCATCCTCCCGGTCTTAGTGTAGTGTATCATCCAGTTAAATCAGGCCGAATGCAAACACAAATGTGTTTTCATGCACCTTTTACTGCACAGATTATTTTAGCGTTGTTCTTTATTTGTGCTGGGAGACTCCGCACCCTTTTTGTGTTTCCCAGGTAGTGCAAATTGCCTTTGTTATCTCTGATGAGTTGTGAAAGATGTCAAACTAACTCAGTGTGCGTCTGCTAGTAACTTGGATTGCTCTCTGTTGTGACAGAACAGGACTGAAAGAGAAACGCTTTCTCTCCCAGCTTGAAGTTTCAAAGGGCCTTTGAATTATGTGTGACGGGGTTGAAGATAATGAAGGGTGTTGGAACGTGTCACAGCGATGCGCTAGGATTTGTCAAGCCGGTGTCGTGCTGAAAAAACATTTCACATCATCATTATTTACTTTAGTAGATTAAATATTCTGGGCTTGTGTGTGTTTCTCTAGATGCATCCGTTACTGGTGTTGCTAAAGAATACGAATATGTTATCCGTTGTTTCCATAGCGTTTCGGTTGTCATGTTTGTTTCGGATTATCATACAAATGATGCTTTTATGTAAATAAGATATTTGATCACCCGATAGGCTTTACTTTAAAGAAGTAATTATATGTAAGGAATTATGATTTATCTTTTAGAAATCTGGCTTATGTGTGAAAAACTCAAAGGGTTATCCTTCAATCCACAAACACAAGTTTGTGTCTCAGCACAATGTTGATAGTCCCTTGCATGTATTTGGCCCTTTTTAGAAAATTTGTTAAGTACTTGAGTACAGTAAGAATTGTGCTTAAAAACATGGTCATTATGTCATTTTGTTTTAATTTAACGTCTGGTGAGAAGTACACACACCTGTGATAAAAGGGCTTCTTTTGAATTTTGGTGGCATCGTTTTCAATGGTACTTTGCATTCTGACAGTAAGCAATTAGCATCAACGCTGTTCAATTAGCATCAAATGCTTTAGACTGTGAAAGTAAAAATGAATATTCTGTTATCATTTACTCACCGCAATGCTGTTATAAGCCTGTAGAAGAATTTTTGAAGAATGTTGTCTGTGTTCTTTCTTCCATTCAGTGTGAATGGTGATTGAAGCTGTCAGTCACCTTTGGTGTTCCACAGACAAAATAGGGTTTCATGGGAGTGTAAAAAGAAGGGAAAAAGGGAGTTTTTAGTGGAGCGTGTGTGTGATGACTACGCAGTAGAAACTAAATGCTGTGGAAACGATTACTCAGCCATCAGCCTCTCTCTCGTCTGTCTCTCATTCTCTCCCTCTCTCTCTCGCTCCCTCCGTCTTTCTCCATATAATTGGAGTCTGTGAGCAGTACAGGGCCGGCTCTCTGCCATCCAAACAGATTAATTATGAAGCAGTGTGTGTGTGGAGTGTAAGTGAATTGTGAGTGGGGAAGACACGAATCAAAGAAAATCAATTTAGGGATGATGTCCACCTCATCTCACTTCTCTCTTTAATTTCCCTCATGCTCCTTGAAAGGACTCGTCATAAATGGAATGACATTTTCTCAACTTCCCACTGTGTGTGTGTGTCTGTGTTTATCTGTATGTAAGCGCATGTCTGTAGATGTTGGTTGTACTTGGATCTGAGACATTATTTATTGAAACACACAAGTAGAATTTGAACACAACACTATTGTTTTGCAGCTTTTGCTGTACAGCAGCAGTTGACAGATGCTGTCTGTGTGAATCGGAGGTACGGCAAGAGTTGAGTAACAATTTCTGCCTTGTTATTCCTTTAAAAAAATAACAGTACAAATACTAAATAATGACAACATTTTGCAAAAGTATTGGTGCATTTTAATAATTATTGTTTCTGTGTCTTTTTTAAAGGCCTGTAAATGTTTATTTCATAAATAAACAAACAAATAAATGAAAGCGAGAGAAAAGAACCAAGAGCGTTTATTTTGACAAAGGAAAGGTGTTTAAAAAACACTATCCAACTGTCCGTTCTTTATTTTTTATTAGAGAACATGTTGGAACAAATAATGTTTGTAAGTCTCTCCAACGAACCGTTTCTGCAGCGGCAGCAATCATTCAGAAATATAATCAGTTCCGTTTATTTAGAATTCTGGGGTTTGTTCAAGATAAGCCCATTTTTAGTTACAGTCTTTGAAAAGCTCAATGATAAACATCAAAGCTGTTCTTGAGGCGATTCTCCATGACTCGCACGCGGTTTTGACTCCTGACATCGGCTGAAAAAAGAGGTGGAGCATGATAGAGAAAGAGAGAGGAGGAGAGAAAACAGATGGAGTGAGTGTTAATGGAAAAGAAAGATGGCTGAGCGCTGAATAAATAGAGAGCGGAAGCCTGATTTTCATAATTGTCTTTCTCGTCTTTAAAACTCCTCAGACGTTAAACTATGTTTTTACGTTTCACCGTCATTTAAAATAAAACTAATGAAGATATAAACTTAATGAGCATCTAAACAGCTCAAATGAGTGACATCACAAGCGTGTTCTAAATAAAGACTTCTGAAGTAACTTATTTTGGCAGAAGTTCAGTTTGGTTTGTTTTGCTTCTCGCTGTTGTTTTGTGAGTGTGAGTTGGCAGTGAGTGTGTGCTCCCTCCCAGAGGTTTTTGTGGAGCGCGGGCCCTCGTGGGGAGACGCGGGGAGCTGAGGCAGACGTATAGCTGTGAGGGAGGTGCTGAGTTTGTTTCCCTGGTGCATTATTGATGCTGTACACAATGGGGAGAGAGAGCTGTGCCTTCAAGTCTTTGTCAGTTTTTTATATACGGTTTTCTCTGTTTTTTTGTGGCTGGTGGTTCTCTCATTCCATCTCTTTCTTTCTCACCATCTGTCTGTCAGACTGAACAGAACTCAGATGAGGATTGGCCGGCGTTCTGCTCATGAGCTGGAATTTGGATCGAACTGGCCACGCCCCACAGGATGTTAAATTGGAATTGGAATGACGGGAGAAATTCACTGCATGGCAATTATAAAAAAATTTACACAGATTCATTTAATCCTAGCTAACAGGAAATGTTTTCTCAAAGTTAGCAAACAAGTTAGTTGCTGTATGATAACTTTTTTAACATGATATATTATGTATACAACTTAAAATTGTTGTCTGGGATTTGTTAATGTAAATTTTCAAACTACAGTAATTATATTCATTCTTTTTTTATTAATTCTGTTTATTTGGTAAATCTGTTTATTTAGTAATATGTAGATTAATCTAAACTAATCAAAACAAATATTTGGAAAGTGACTTGAATTCTGCATTCTGTTTGACACCTCAATTCAAATTCTGGTCCAGTTTGAAATTGGTCTTTTCAGTTCAGTTTTGAATGTAGCACAGGTTTTCTGTCAGTCTTTTTCTTAAAACATAATATACACACTAGCTTTGCTCTCCGTTCTTAGCAGTTATCAGAACTCATTTGGCACAAGGACAAAGAAACATCATTCCAAGATGGTGGAATTACCTTAATCAATGCATACAGTGGCAGGAAAAAACTGAGTTGAGGGGCTGAGTGCTGTGTGGACAGACATCTTAGAAAAGTGCCGGTTTGCTGCCCGTCAACCTTTGCTGTCAAAGTGAAAAACTCTGTCCTCCAATCATGTTGCTGACATACAAGCTCTCGGAGATGAAGCAATTTCCTTCTGTGTTTTGAAGCCTTTTAGATGCTACCATCGTCTACAGTGGCTGAAATAGAGATGCAATTTGATGTCTGAGGAAGTGTATTAGTATGTATGTTGAACATGGATTTCTGTCAATAATCTGACGGTCTTTCATCTGTCCTGTAGACCTACAGTAACAGACCTGAGACCTGTGTGTTTCAGCTCAATCATCTGTCACATATAGATGTTGCCCAGGAGAAGGCAAGTCCTGATAAAAAATTATGTGTACCTTGATTTTACTGTAAGTCGCTTTGGGTCTGCCAAAATGAATAAATGTAAATGTAGATACATGTAGGATAGGGGTACATTAATGTTGTATTAAGGGTGGTGTGATGTAGTGGCTAAAGGTTAGGACTGGTAACCTGACAAGTAAAACATGGATCATTGTCAAGCCTGCTTTGAATATTTCCAAGAAAGCTTAGCAGAAGCTCATTTTATTGTCCAGTCAAAGTCTATGTAAAGCGGATGTTACAACTGACTTTTCACAAGTTGTTTCACATAATGCAAAGCAATATGGAGGGTGTGGCTTGTGTTTTTTTTCACTGGAAATTGATTGGCCATAGTTCAAAGTCTATTTTAAATGTCTATTTTGATTGGCAGTAGTTCAAATTGACTGGCAGTAGTTCCAAGTCTATTTTATTTTTTTATTTTGTGTAATTTTAATATGCCTTTTGCTATGGTTGGAGTTTAAATTTTCAGCTCTGTTTACCATGTTAAATCCAGTTACTTTTTCTAGTTGCAAATAATTACATCTCAACAGTAACAGTGGATTCCTCCTGTCTAAATATAAGCTCCTAAATAATATTTTGATTTAAATACTACAGTATTTTAAAGCTGGAATGTCAGAGGTCATTTTAAGCTATAATTTGAGTAACGCCCCACTTCACTTTCTAGTTGTTATCTGCAGTTAGTTTTAGCTTTGCCCATAAAAGACACTATTTAAATACAAGTTCAGTAGACGTACCTATTTGCAAGTTAAGAGCAAATGCAGTAGAGGGTAAAACAAAGCCCACGGTCTCCCGCTGGCATGTGTAAAAGCTTCTAAAGCAGACTCATGGTCATTTAAAAGTCAAATCCAGCCATTGAAGAACAGCTCTGAGGGACCTTTGAACAGACAGTAAAGTCAGGCTGAGAGACTCTGTTTATACTCCACCAACACTAATGGTGCAAATCAAACGCAGCCCTCAGACGCTCTTATTCGAAAACTCCAACCGCTCTGTCTGTTTGGCCTTGCCTGGAGTTTTCAGAAGAGTCTTAAGTCTGAGTTATTGGGGTTGTGTATGAAGTACAGGGGGTATATGGGACTTTCCACTCTGCAGCGTTTTGGAATTTGTTGTTTAAACATGAAACTCCCATGACAGAGAGTGTGACATTCATAGTTATGAATAGAGAGAGTGTCACAGTGTTTTTTACATTTGAAGCCTTTTTTAAATTAAGAAAATCCCCAGTTATAACCTTTCATTGGCATCTACCTTTTATGCACTATTCACAACAGTGACAAAGATGACGTTTCATTACATAGTCTCATTTAGCAACCTTGAAATTTGACATCTGTTATTTCATAATTGCTTCTTTAAGATCACTGCAAAGAAATGATTTATAAAGTGAATGCTAAGATGCACGCTTTGCTTCTAGGTATTTGCAGACTAAAAGCTTTTTGGATTGGTCTATAAATGGCTACATTTTAAATAGATGACAGGAAATATGGACTTCCTGCCCTGTGCTGCGTCGCATTTGCACAAATCTGATTGGTGTGTTGATGTCATGTGATTTTTACCTTTAGAGAGATCAATCTTTTCTAAAACACACATCCACCTCCCAGTGAAGCGATGTACGTCTTTGCTTCTGACACTTCATAGGATACAGGGAAAAAATAGCCCGTCAGTTCTGTTCTGTTTGAGGTCTCATCCTGTACTGTGTTCGAATTATGTCTCGATTTTCCTTTCTTCTTTTGAAAGGAGAGCAGGGGTTGAGAAGCGCACATATATTTGCTTCAAAAATCAATTGGAAAATTGAAAATTGTTTATAGCATTTAAAATCAGACGATTGCAGTAGCTTGTATAACAGCATCAAGAAATTGAAAAAAAACAAGGACTAAACTTATTTTTAATTCAACTCTCCATATTCAAATTCATCTTTTTTTGGGATGGCCTAGGAGTCTGGTAACATTGTGAAACCGCAGCTGCTGAAACGTTTGCTGGTGAGATTGTGCATCCAATACATCGAGCTCCATTGTTGGAAGCAGATTGTTATTAGTAATTTGAGAAACAGAGAGAGATATTAGGGTGGAAATGAAGCGTGGTGAAATCAAAACTTTCCCCGGAACGCAGCAGCTTCCTGAAGGCCGGCTGATTACATCTCACCAGGTGCAGGAGATCCATTTTCCCTGCTGTACTTCCCAAATCCGCTCATTTCCAACATTCCTGATGAAAGCTTGGACTCATTAATTGGCGACGGGATGGGAGAGAGTTTTCAAATGAACAATTAGGGAGTTTATCTTTTTCCCTCCACATGCTGCACAGGGCTTTCAAAGTGGATCCAATCATAACCTGTTTAGATGATACTTTTCCATGTTTAATTCCATGTATCTGCATCACAAC
>JBAJNP010006795.1:0-24492 GCA_036877545.1 Yasuhikotakia modesta | reverse complement strand
ACACACACACACCATGTGCAGGCTAGCACATAGCCTAGGTTATGCACATACAAGGGCACTGGGATGGCTCCAGGCTGCAGGAACTGAGGAATGTGGGTAAAATTCATGGGGGATGGGTCAACTGCAGCTAACTGGAGCAGTAGTGTGTCAGCAAAAGAGAAAAATAGAGAAAGTGAGTGCAGAAGTGTGTGTGTGTGTGTGTGTGTGTGTGTGTGTGTGTGTGTGTGTGTGAGAGAGAGAGAGAGAGAGAGAGAGAGACAGAATGAGCACTCGTGAGAGAGCGAGCGAGAGGGGCAAAGTAGTAATGAGAAGCACAATAGGAAACCAAGAAGGGTGAAATAGATACAGCTCATGGTTCACAAAAAGTCAAAAGAAAACATCTATTTAATGTGTTTAGAAACCTAAAGGTGCCATGAAAACTTTGGTTAAAGGGATTAGGTTTTCATTGCATGTCATTTTTAGTAGCAAATGCTTTCACGCTTTTCTAGGAATCTGAACAGTTGATTCATCCACCATTTTGTATTGGTATTGGCCATACTGTATTTACATGAATGTATTCTAGCACAAAATACATAAAAAAGAAATCACAAACAACCTACAATATTTAAACATCCAAATTTTCCATTCTTCACCTACATCCATCATTTATTTGGACTGTTCGTCCATCCATTATCACACTCAAACTCTCCCGACCAGCCATCTCATCCATAATTATCATCCAATTCCATGCAGCAGGATAGTGGGATGGGATTTCAGTGCTTAACTCCATTAGCCACGCTTCAGTCTGGGGCCTGTAGATTATGACTAATTAATCAGCTTACTGTGGCTTAAACACCATCTCACAGAAAGGAAGAACCTTATCTGTCAACAAGCTAAAAAGATTTCATTCCCATCGTCTTTTCTTTACAGGATGTATACGACACGAATTCTTCCTCTCCCATCTTTTGTTGCTGAAGATTAGCCAGACACCCGCGAGTCAATGCAACAGAGAACCAGCTGGAACGGACATCATATCGTGGCTGAACGTTGGTGCCTCTGATGTGGAGATGTATGCACATGAGGGTCTCTTGTCCATTGTGACATGGTGTGTTAGGGAAGAAAGAGAATTAGGACAGAAGTGGCTTGGAGAGCCGCTATGTGTAAGGGGCCTGGTGCTCAGATTTTTACAAGACGTCACATTTACAAATTAATTTGAGGGTTTCCAAAAGCCGAAATATGTACTGTGGATATACTAAAATTAGCTTTCCCTCCAGCTATACAAAAAAAACATAACAATGGTTTAAATACAGCCATGTCATGCATCCATACAGTAACCTGAGGAGTTTATTTGATAAGCAATGTTTAAAACCCCACAAAAAAGTTTTAAGTGTCTTTGTAGTCCATATCTGATTGGCTGCTGTGGTGCAGTTTGCTAATTAAGGCGTTTGCAGTTTATTATAAATGTAACCTGTTTCCACCAAGGAATGGGCGGCGCTCTTGAAGCTATGATAACATACCAGAGACGTCACTGAGCATTAATGGTAACTTTAGGCTGAGGTGGTATTTACACACAACAACAGGTGAAATCTAAAGACCCCAAGGCAGAGCAGGCCTGTAATTAGACCAATTAAATGGGAGGCAGTAAAAGGTGCACCTTGCGAAAGCGGGGCGGGCAAGCGAGTGCGGGGCGGCTTTGTCAGCTGGTGTACCTTAAAGCAGATATATAATCATGGCAGTTTTATGCCTCTACAGATGGTAAATGACAGTTCTCTGTCATCGTTTTGGAGCCTGTTTGCACAGAGCGAGATTCCACTGAGTCAAGGCGAGGCACGCAGAGTCCCCCATCCACTAAAGGCAAAAACTATCGTGTTTTAAGTAGGACGATACCTGTTGACATCATCCTGCCCTGCTGAAACCAGGAGTAGCTTCCTGTAAACCTGCCTGTCCGGTTCAACCACAAAAATGAATAAAAGGAAGAAAAGGAAGAAAAAACGACACTCTTCCTATACAGCTAGGGCTGGGTCTTAATGATAGACCAGTCTGCCAACCGACTAGTCAGTAAATTTACTTGTTAACTTGTCTAAAAGTTTAATATACCTGTATCTTAAGTAAAATTAATATAAAGTAAAGTAATATACATTCATTTATGTACTATATATAATATATAATACATAAATATACATATATGTGCCAATACTGGGCTGCTATTAGTCATCTTGCAAACAACCTAACACATGCAACAAATCATGTTAGATGTGTCAAAAATATCAAAGCTACGACACCACCTCAGCATGCTAAAGAATAAGAGTTACAGATAAAGGAAGAGTAGGAATACACAGAGGACAGGAGAAAGACAGCAAACAGGATATCTAATAAATTACACAATCATGCATCAGGGCTTATGGCTAATTGTCAGATCAGTGGAGTTCATCAGACAGTAAATACACAGCTCACAGCTCTAAACGGAGACAGTCAACAACACATTTACACACCCCTGCTAAAGCTAATCAATCTACAGCCGACCCGTATGTAACTATCAAAGCATGAGGAGATCGTAAGCAATGATCAGTGTTATGGACTGAAAAATGTAGCCTAGTAGGTCACTACACACTTTTAGTTAGAGTTACAATAGCTCAGCTGTTTCAGAATAATGTCGCTTTTCCAGTAGAAAGTCATTTTTATATTAAGTAGAGGTGTAGTTTTACAAAATGTTTCATTACTGTCACATTTCTTCATACATGCATCCTTGCGACTAAGATGATTATCATTAACCAATTGTACTACATCTTTCAAATATTATACCAGCCTTAACTAATTCAATAACCACACATTTATATAGTTTCCCTACAAAGCATCAATGTATGTAGTTATGTTTGCTATTAGCCTGCAGTGTTAGCTTGTCTGTGGTTAAATAAGAGTAACTTGTAGCTTGGCAAGCTATAGTTTCATAGTTGCAGCTTCTGGAACACCGGTGATGATGCCACAAGAGAATGAAGCAGAAAGAGAGAGAGAACATCAGATAAGAGAAGATTTGTCCAACCCTGCAACAGTAATTTACCAAACTGATTCTCCTCTAGCCCATTCAGCTCCAGTCCAGATCAGTATGAGATTAAAGGAGTGAGCCAGAGCCAGGCTTTAACACAGCCAATCACAGGCCGCCTCTGCGCTCTGATCTACGTCTTCTAATCAAACTAGAGAGAGACAGGGTAAAAAAAACAACAGAAGATTGGATTGAACACAATTATTTTTGTGTTACCCTTCAGGAAAGTGCCAAACAGTTGAGTGTGTGTGATCTGAAGATTTGCTGTTTGTAATCACTTTTCCCTCACACCTCTCCCTTTTGATCCTTGTTACGTTCTTTGGCGTGTTTTCTTTGGCAGGTTTTCTTGTTCCACCCTGCAGGTAGTCGCAGTACCCACAACGCCTGTCATAACTGTTCTGCACTACCCTTCGCATACAGGATGTCTCGCCGTGCTCTGGGGAGTCACTGTGCTTGCATGAGATTGGCCCTCATTTCTTCCCAGTCAATGTCAAATTCTTCCTGAGGCAAAGAGACGCACATTGACAAACAAATCTGGACATGTTTTTCAAATGAAAGAGACCAGAAAACAGGCCCTCAGATACATTCTCCAGTGAGAGAAGCTAGATTTTTATATTTTCTGAGGAAAATGTGACAAGAGCTTGGCTATGCGAAACGAACTGTTACAATGCTAGGTCATTATGCGGGTACTAGGTGCGCAGACTGGTTGTTAGGGCCTTGCTATAAGGTTGCTAGGGTGTTGCTAGGTTACTAGGATGGTTAGTTAGTGCTCCAAGCTATAAGAGCCAACCCCCAATAATAATTTGGGACTTGGTTAAGGCTTGAGTGCTTCATTTTAACAATTTCATCATTGGCCAAATTAAAATCACATCCCTCAGAAAGAAAATAAAATACACAGACACATTATTTACGTCTGTAGTTCAAATAAGCAGGACAAGTTATACTTTGTTGTTTACAACTTTAAATACCAGGGCTTAATTTTTAAAATGGGGTGTAAACCAATTGTGTTGCCAAAGAAATGGAGGTATGACATCAGAGGGCAGCGCTGACAGAGAGCTGGCATGGCAGGCTGCACTGGACATTCTAAAGGTCAAGGCATTGTGACAAAGCCAAAGGTACATTTCTGTAAGCTCTGTCCACACCACAGGCAATGGTTAACAAACAAAGGCTCCATGCTGCTCCAGGCCCAGACCACAGAGATCCTGCATCTCTCATCTTTCAGTGCTGATGTGTGAAAAAACAAACAAACTAGTTTCTCCCAAGAACCCCCACACTCAACAAGGGTCAGCTCAGGGTTCCATTCACCTCTGACCCCCCTCGCAAAAGAGTGAGCCAGAGAGAGGATTGGATTTGCTTGGGTAGATTTACACAGAGCATGATCCATGGGACACTACAAGAAATGCAAGATTACAGTTTGTACACGGACTCGTTTTCTCAAACAACTTTGTTTTTTTGGCTTACACAGAGATTGGTCACAAATGTAATAATAAGAAATGCATGTTGACAACACCCTCTTCTGTGTGTCCCTCATATTTTATTACTTCCTTATCAAATGTGTAGCATTAAAAACAACAAGAGCAGAGATCTCTAGCATGAGACACTACTGGGCCAACAGCATTCCTCTGCTAATACACTTCTATCTGACAAAGCACCTGCATTCACCTGAAATTTGATGTTGTGTTTGGTTCCACCAAAACAATAAACTGTTATTCTTTGTATGTTGTGTCAAGAGAAACTATCCCAAATAGTGTCAAATAGCCAATTACATTAGGGCCAACATAAACACCATGTTCTGGATTTGGGTGAACACCCTACTTGGAGTTTTACTCATATTAAGCAGGTTTTCTTCTAGGAACACATTTGTTTGCACTTTTTAACCCCTTTACACCAATGTAAAAGTTTGAGGTGATGACTCATTCAAGCAGGGCCGTAAAAATTGATTTAAGTTACAAACAGTTCAGTAAAAAGGGCAGTAATTCTCCCATCATGCATTTTGGAGTGAAGTTTAGAGTGTCTGACATTTGAAGTAATTGTTCTTTGTGCTCCGGTAGTTACTGAAGCAAAGGTTTATGTCATTCCTGCGTGTCGCTTGGATCCTGACAGACAATCTGCTTGACACTGCGTTTTTTGTTTTATTAAATGCTATGCTTGGGCCGAGAGATCAAAATATAAGAGGCTGATAAATCCAAACGCTGTACAAAAGCAGCTAACCTTTCCAAATGCTATGCTTGTGTATATGACAGCTCTTGAGGTTTCGATTTCGAGGCAGATTGAGCAGATAACTGTTTAGCAATTGGAAGTGGAACTAAATAAACACAAATCTATTTCCTCTTGCGAGAAGCCATATGGAAGCACTAAAATAAAAACGAAGGCCCTTTTCTGCCAGCTCGAGAAGCACTTGACTCGCTGTCTAATATGAATGTCATCCATCTTCCCAGCCACAGCATTGCTGGTTTTATAGCTCCATTCCCTCTTGCTGTTGATAGCACAGGCATCATTAGCTAAGTGGAGCTGAAATGACAAGCCATCGCAAGTTTGCTCAATAAATGCCAGGCCTGGCACCTTTAGGCACATCATGCTACTTCCTCATCATTGGGCAGCTGACACTGCGACCAGATACAGCAAGTTTAGTGAAGATAAAATATGGTTCTAGATATTCATATCATATATATAATGTAAGGAGATGTGCTTGTCACTATAACCTAAGCCACACCTCATCTAGGAATGACCAATGAGACAGCAGGCGAGAGGCGTCATGCTAAGACATACCACGTTGCTGTATACTGTATAAACTGTTAAACCAAAAACCTCCTGACTAAGCTTTCCAGCTTTAATATTTGTAGTGGTGCTTTAAATGGACAAATTTGGAGACAATTCTTTCAAAGATGGCTTGTCCATGGTGTTGGACAGTAGCTGCAATACTGTGTCTACACTATAAGCATGCTAAATACTTCTATGCTAATTTAAGTTTTTTAATTCCTTTCTTTCCGGACTCTTTTCCACTACATCCAACAAAGCATCACTTCTGTAACAATTTCACAGGCTAAACAGTAAAGGCAATTCAACCTGGACTTCAAAAATCATCTGTTTCTATGGATTAAAGAGAAGTCTGTGAACTTTTGTGAATACCAATGTTCACTTGAACCATGCTGAACAAAACTTAATTCTATTGGTCAGGCTTTGGTCACGGGAGAATAAAAAGGTTATACATTATATAGAGGCCACACGTTTTTTTTTAAGAACATATCGTGATTTCCAGAAAACAGAACAACAACCAACGTGGGCTTCTACACGTGCCACTTTGAACTTCTCATGTCATGTCAAACTGATCTAGGGTGTGTTCCTTCTCTGTCCAATTATATTGTGAGTAAATACATCAAGCATGTATAAAACTTGAATCAGCGCTGCTTATTTATGCACAAGATCCTCACAGCTGTAGTTCAGCACTGAAAAAACAACAAACACGCAAGAGGATTCATTACATTGCCAGTTTATTAAACAAGAAATTTCTACTTTTTAATTTCTACTTTTCTGCCTTCTGTGTGGGATTTTTTTCTCAGTGCAAGAACAAGAAGGAAAGTGTGGCTCAGAGGTAACACTAGTGTGAACGACAATATTTTCATTAAGTATCTGTTAGTTAATCTTTTCCTGAGATGTGTTTAATGTCCATATATCAAATATAACAGGATCAGTATCTCTAACTGACCTAATTACATAAGACTTTCTTAAGACCGACTAAGCTTTCAGTTAGTTTGATATGTAGTTTGCACATTGTTAATAAGAAGACTTGTGTGAATGATAATGCATATTTCTCAGTCTGCTCTGGCTTTTTCAAAGTGCTGTTTTACTCAAACACTGTCTCTGAGGTCATTTCGAGACAGCCAATTCCATCACTCCACCCTTGTGGCAACGGCATTTGCTCTGTAAGCACTGGTCAGTTTGAAAGGCCACCACAATGGTAACAAAGTTTCTGTAAGCAGACAGTCTTGCCTAATAGTTTCTGACAAGGTGCTGGCCTGCCGACGCCCTGAGCACTTCCTGAAGTTTAAGCACAGACGTAAGGAGACAGGAGAAGAGATTAGAAGAGCATTGAAGAGACTAGCATGATGCCTTCGCTCATTTGCACATTTGGGTGTTTTGAATCCCCCTTCTCTTATGACTGCTCATTTTCCTGTGATTAAACCTGTCATATCTAATTATACATTACGCCACAATGACTCTCTCTGTTTGCCTGGCAGGTGGAAACTTAAGTCAGAATGAAGCTGCAAATGTGCAAAGAGTTTATAAATGGTAAACGATGAAGTCATGATCACATTTAACCAATACCAGAGGCAGTAGTAACACCTCTAACATCCAGTGCCCAAAACTCTTCTTTAGAAAGAATCTATCCTTCTTGCATGTACTTGGCAAGCAATGCATTTGCAGTTTTGTTCATCTGTTGTCCAGCAGCAAATTGCAGCTTTAGGAATGAACGTATGTAATAATGTTCATCTCCCACAGGGAGAAGTAACATTAAACCTATTCATATGGCAGTCTATTATCTCCTCCCTCTACTTGTTTTTTTACTTGCTCCCTACTGGGGGCAACTCTGGTGAACATCCTGCAGGAACCTCAGTGGCACTTAAGGAAAGGGGGGAATCCCAACAATTGCAAAGCAGCGACAAAATTGCAGGAGCAACTAAGGAAACGGAGGCTGAGAGCTGATCAAACAAAAGAGAGGAAGAGAGAGAGAGAGAGAGAGAGAGAGAGAGGTTGGTCTTGTTTGGAAATCACATACTTAATAGGAACACAAACCAAATACTAGAAACACCAAAACAAACCAAAGTAAAACTTTCCATGTTACAGTAGACAGGATGGACATCCAATTGGAAATCTCTTCTTTGGTAACAAGAATAACTACTAAACACTCACAAATCCAAGGGCCCAAAAACAGACGCAAGTGAGAAATCACTTTATTTTGGCAGGAGCTTTGCTAAACTGTCTGTGAGAGATGGAATTCCTGAATGTTACAGAAAGGTCTTCCTGTCAGGTCATCTATGCTCCGGTCTGACTTGCTTGGTTTGTCGGTCTCTCTCTGTTCCAGAAGCTCTCGTCTGTAGGTAAAATGCTGAGTCACTCAGAGTTACTCTCAAGGCCACAGGAGTGCCTTGAGACACATAGAGACTGAATATTGACAAAATGTGCATTGCTGATTCAACGAGCCAATGCAGTTTCCGGGAACAGACACTGGGGAAATGGCTGGAATGCTGTTTTATGAATTTAACAGCATTAACTATTTGCTAAAAGCATCTGTACATTTGCGTGCAAGTTTTTAATGTCTACTAAAGGAAACTAAAGCAGAACTTTTATAGTTAAGGTCACGACAGCGAGTACATCCTGAAACTTCATCGCCATGGACACCATTCTTTAAAACAACGTGACTGGCTATTGTTGCAAAGAGCAACAGCGAACGATTTAAAACTCCCTGACAATGGATAGCTCCCTGACAGAAGCAAGGGTCCCCACCCCCTCACCATCCCGCAAAAACTGCAACAGATGCGTTCATTTCTGGTGAATACAAATAAAATCTAATTTGACTAGCGGATTGTCTGCCAGTTACATTGATTTGTTCTTATATCAATTCCAGTAAGAGTTCCAGTAAGATTTGACTGAGGGTTTCTGGGTAACACCACCTAAAAAATTTAGCAGACAGACAGAATCTAGTTGTGCTTGCTGTCAAATGCCTTATGTCATGAAAAATACTGAAAGGGGAGGTTTGGGGCAGATTTTCTAATGGAAATGCAGACACTGTACAAGTACAAAATCCCAGTTTCCTTTCCTTTTTTAATCCAGCCTCAAAACAAGGCATCCATTCAGAACAGGACTGGTGTAACTTATGGAAACGCATGCTAAACCAGCTATATTTAGCTCTTTGTTTTATCAAACACAACCCAATTCTCAACTTAATTTGTCTCCACATCAAACAACGGCCTAATCTTAAAGCATTGTGGGTTTCATTCTCACCAGGCTTTGCAAATTGCCTGAAAACAATCACTGCCGGAGTTAATGTGGTTTTTAAATCACTCTAAGAAACATAACAATTCTAAAGAGATCAAGACTGGGTCACAGTTCAGAAACACCCGTAGTCAGTGCTTGTAGTGACTACATTTATGAGCCATCTGCTTGTATTTCCATACAATCTACAGCCTGCAAGGAAGCAGACGTTTGAACCAAATATTGTTTGCAAAAACCAAACAATGTAATGACGTGGGTGATGAGAATGGCACTCGGTTGTGTTAAAGCCACCTCCACAATGCTACGGGTGATCTGAGCGGTTGCTAAGGCATCGCTAGGTGCTTACTGGCCCACTCCCAAGTTTAACGGCTTTGGATCCTCCTTCAAAAAGATCTACATAATTTTTGCCCTATTTTATTATCCACAAACCAAAAATTGTAACACAATACAAAAATACTTATATAACCTATGAGAAACTTCTGGCAACTTATCATTATAACTTATTATTGGCCAGACATTTGGCAGATGATCAGTGACTGGAGCTTGAATCACAGTAAAGGCCTTAAACAGATCACAGAAGCTTCTGTTTATGCAAATCTGACTGATATTAGTAAAGGAGGAAAGCATTTTGAGGCATGCTTATCCAACAAATGCTCCTATTAGTGCTAATGTCATACACAAATGACTTAATATCAAACTTATTATGGCCAGATTTGCTAATACAGCTTCATAATAACATATTGATTATATCATAGTTCCCCGAGTTCAGGCCTGTAGTCGGATCACATAGATGGTGACTGAATCACATCATCCAAATTATCTGTGTGTGTGTGTAGGAGAGATAGCTGAGGAATGAGAGATTAATCTCACATAAACCCGTGACTCTTATCTAGCGCTTCCATCGGTCAGCACGAAATGTTTGTGAATTTCTGGGAAAGCAAAGCCGCTACTAGCACAGATCCCAATCGCGAGGTCTGTTTACCTGTTAAAAGCTGACAGCAGATATGTTCGGTGTACTGAATTTCACAAAGCTATAACAAAAACTCTTAAAAACTCTTTGTGCAACCTCAACTCTTAACCTTCACTAGAGCAAATGCAACAGCAGGAGAAACACAACAGTTGTGCTCAGACCTGAAGAGTTTGATTGCACTGCAACCCAGCTGCATTCTTCACATTGCGGCTCAGGGCTAGAAGAGGTCGCAGGACCTGTGTTTAGAAATTATAGATCGTACAGGAATGTACAGATCCTTTACTTGAACAAGTGAGAGTCTCTCAGGTTCACACCAAGTAAAAGGATAGTGGTACAACCACCAGGTTTGAGCTTTATTGAATGTGTACTACAGTTGCTATGTTCTGAAGGAACAGGAATTTACCTTCAGCAACCCTACCAAAACATGCATAGTGATTAAAGACCACTTCTAAATGAGAACAGTGTTCAGACTGAGGGCACTCAGGGGTGATATTTACTTATGAACAACCAGGTGAACGATCAAAAGGCATTTAATGTAATCTCTTGGTTTATTGCCTGACTATTTGTGCAATAACTCAGCCATGACATTCATAAACATACTGGAAAAGTGCCAGATTACATTTACATGCATGTGGTTTATCCATAATTCTTTACAGAAGAAAATTCACCATTTGCCACTCTTCAATGGAATATGGGAAATGCCCGGAGATTATGTCGGAACACACATTCCAATCCTTATCCTTCATTCCTGACTTGATGAACTTTCATCTGCATGACTTTATCTAAGGAGTACTAACTCATTTTTACTCAATCAACCATCGTCAACAAAATTCCACAGCGTCTGACTCGCACGCTCACCGATATTCCTGAGTGTATCTTCAAAGCTGTGTCATGTCTTCCCTGAAGAAATAACAGTCAGATTCAATTGATATTACGTTGTCAACAGGGTTTAAAAATGATACCCTTGAATGCAAGAGGGCAACACATCACTAAAACATATTATTTTCTGTTCCAAACATTTAGCCTATCAGCTAAGGGCCACAGTCTAATCTGTAACACACCTGACATCTGAGGCAGTAAAACAAACACAGAGCAGTGATCAAGCACACAAACCTCAACCTGGAACATATAAAATAATATGGACTGTGCCAAGACCAGAAAGGGAATTTGCTATAGTTAGAAAGATAAAAACTGCCTAATCTTAAAATGATCCTTATAGTCAGCACTTGAAAAACTATCAGAAACAACAGCATTGACATTAGTGATAGGTTATATATCAGCCAGGTTGACTGTCTGACTGATATTTGGCCATTTTAACACAGCATAGGCTGATAACTGCAACATTTAAATGATATATTAAAAACAAGTACCTTTAAATGAACCCTTCACTGTAAAACAGAAGGTGGTCATGTTCAACATACGTTTTTGCATTAATGCACCAACATAATTTAAGCAGCTTGGTTAAACAAGATTTTTTAGATCAGTTTAGTATAATTTAATTTCAAGATTTAAAACAATGAGATGAAATGACTTGTGCTGCCAAATATTTGATCACTTGTTAATCGGCAGTTATCGATCTATGCCAGCAATATTAAAATAGCCAAATATCAACTTAATAAAGACCTGTGTATATATTGTTTATTAAATATAAAGGAACTAGTGTTTATATAACGTATGCAGCTTAATAATAAATAAACGTGACTTCACCATAATGGGTTGGCTGTTTATTTGAAGATCTCACAAAGTTTATAGCTACGTCGGACAAATTGAACTGACATACGAAACAGGGAATGGGGCAGGAATGAGAAACATGTCATGCGTTTCCAGTTCCTCGGCCTGCTCTGTATGTGGAGGGAGCAGGTCACCACCAGCTGTTTTTGGAACATCACCAACTCATTGGATTATTCAAGGCAACCTTTCCAAGAAAGTCACATTTCTTTTTCCTCTCGGTACAAAAAAACGACAAAATCGTAAAGTAAACTATCAGTTGGTTAAAAATATGCAAATTATACAGACTTTTTGTTCAGAGCAATGTTACAAACAAGCGCAAGAGTAGCAATATATCAGATATGAGAGCGAAATGTCACTGCTTTATTCAATGGGGGTGATGCAACGTTATAAAACATATAGTGCTAAAAGACAATCTTTTACCCATTTCCACCTCAGTGAATACAAACCTCAGTAATGATGAATAATAAAGATATTATACTCTTAACTTAAACCAACATGGAACTTAACAGGAGTCGTATATGCGAAAGACTTTCCTGTAACCTTTCATTCGCAATATGACAGCTGTAAGTCTCCATGTATCCATTTATCATACACGTACTAAAGAGAGGAACCCGTTTAAAGGCAAATATTTAACAAACTCTTGATTTGGGTGAGGGACAAATAAAGCCACTTTAGTCAACTGATATAACAAACCTGCCTACAGCCCCTCTTATTCCTCATATACAAAGTAAAACAGAGTTTCTATAGCTCTCCGGGTATTTTCATAACAGCACACAAATCAATACTCAAAACAGTTTGCTTACGGTATCCAAAGGAATTTGTGTTTAGGAAATACATATAAAAGGGAAAGAAGAGACGGGTACATACCACAGCATGCCTCTTTCTTTCACTCTTGTATACGCAGTAGCAACCGGCTCGGGAAATTCATCAAGATAAAAAATAACAGCAATAGTCCAGCAGTGGTCCCGTAAACACCGACGTTTGCCTTGTGCCGCGTCCGATCGCAACACAGTCTCCCTTTTCAATGACGGATCTTATTCTCAAAGTTTTCAACAATCTGACACGCGCGTCTCTCGCCAAACGCAGCGCGAAAGACAGAAACCATCAAAAATCAGATGGGAAGATCAGATGGCTGTGTCTGTTCTTGGAACAGAGGGGGCGTTGAGAGAGAGGAGTGGAAAAAAAAGCTTTCTGTCGTTGTGTCTTCACTGGGGTTCACCACGTTGTTTTGAGCACTTATAATTTCCTTTGTTGTGTCCAAAACATCTCGAGTTGTACGTCTCTATCGCGCACTAGACGCAGTCTGGTGAAGCACGGCGCGATTCACTTCTGCTGTAAAAATCACTTCTCCCAGCGCAAAAGCGAAATACAGTGATGGTGCGCGTGTGAATGTGTGTGTTAATGTGTTTTTTTAGCTTCCCAATAATGGCGGCCCTTCTCCCGTCCTCGGTCTCTCCTCCCTCCTCTACTCGAAGAGAATAGGAAAAGCTAGTCTCGCGCATGGACACGATTACCGCACGCAGTCATTATTATAACGCAAGCACATATCTGAAGGCGCTGTTGTCCACTGGCGATGATCATTCATTTTTTTCTTTATAAACTGTTACAGTTATAAACTGTACAAATAATACGCGGCACATACATTACATAGTTTTTGTATACCCCCTGGTGAGATCTAAACATATATTCATACACTGATTTATTTTTACATATTAAGGAAAAACGAGGCCGGAGCCACTTTTCATATGTTAGTATTTAAAAGTCAAAAATCCTCTTAGCCTGTGTATTTTGTTTCTAACAGTAAAACCCTGAAATACCAAATTTTAATATGATTTGTTAATTTCTTTAATGCCTTATAAGAAATTCCAATGCAGCGAGAAAAAGAGTTACTGATCAGATTCATTTTAAAATGAGTACCTAATGCTTTCAGTTATTTATAAGCCCACAGAACCGACACTGAACCCCAAATACTGGATGATTGTAAAAATTGGGTCAACAGAAGCTAAATTCAAACTTCCAGTTTTTTTGCACTTATTCTCTTACAGTATTTATTATGACACACAGTTCATTTGTGAAAACAAAAGCCTTTCCCAACAAACTTTGATGAAGTGAAGAAACTGTGAGAGGTCTCTACTCCCACCACTGGACTGCAGCTAAACATTTCTTAGTCCCAAGGGCCACTGCATTCTTTGCTCTCACAGTTGTGCAATGTCTTAACAATCAGAGCCCCAACCCCCTTCCCAATATGTGCAAAGACCCTGGCCAACTTTTCCGGACACTGTGCTGTAGTAGATGGATTCGTTCAAGCAGACATACTGGGGTATTGGAACAGAAATACATATCTGTTCTATTTTATGTTAACAGTATTAAAAGGGTACCAACAATTGCCAAAAAAGTTGGGCATAAATGTAACTGTTGGCTTTTATGTGTATGGTCAGGCTGTTAAAATGAGTCTCAAAGTATATAGAATTGACACACTCACTGAAAAATTCCTTAGTCTTATCTGGAAAGTGTATGATTGAATAGGCTATGTAACAGGTCTTATGTATTTTTTATTGCACTCTATTCCTACTAATTTTTACTGGTAAACATTTTTTATTTCTCGAGATGGACAATGTCAATTATTTCCTGAGGCTGAGACAAAAATAAATACAATATAATTCAATAGGATTCTTCAAAGATGTCATATGTTAATTAGACTGTCAAGTCATGTGCTAGTGTCGTCAACAGTTCACAACAATACAACATGGTACTTGTAGTCTTGTGGTCACATTCTCTTGACGTCCTCGTACCGTAATGTATGCGATACAAAACTACAATACCCATAATTTCTAGCGCCAACGGCCTTCCGCTCGCGTTCTGTCTGGGAAAGATAGCGGACGGCTACAGAACCTAGCGCAAGCTGAGGCTGACATATTTCTTTAAATAAAACAATTAAACATTAATTAAAATAACCCAGAAGACCTGGATCTGTAGATACAGTTCACAATGGTAAGTGGACGGTTTTAATCAGGGCATTTCATCGTGTAGTTTATTGCCTTGAGTGTCTTTTTGCCAAAGCTAACAGGCTAGTTTGATACATGTCGATAACAGAAAGATAACCAAGGTCATAAAATATTATTACACATGCATCAAAGATAGATTATAATCATTAGGATGAAGAATTCAAAACAGTTTATTGTTAATTAAATATATTCATCTGGGTAAGAATGGAAATAAACGTGAACGTGATCAAGTTCATTAGTAATGCAGAGATGTATTTATAACGGGCAAAAAAGGAGCAAAATGTACTCAAGTCAATTGGTGCTATCCATAGAAATGTTAAGGTTCCGTGTCTGTTGGATGAAATTAAGGCTTTGTGGTAATTTGGTCTAAATTTCCATTTCTTACATTTCCTTCCACTCTTGTCCAGATCCGCTTTATCCTCATCCAGAATCGGGCAGGCAAAACCAGACTGGCCAAGTGGTACATGCAGTTTGATGATGATGAGAAACAGAAGCTCATTGAAGAGGTTCATGCCGTAGTGACAGTCCGTGATGCCAAACACACCAACTTTGTAGAGGTAGAATATTTATAACGTTAATGAGAAATGACATTTCAATAGTAAATGTAACTGTTCCTTGTTTTTCGTGAGTGTGATCACAGTACTTTCTAAAAACACTTATCCAGTAATACGAAAACCCCTAAGAACTGCAGAAAAGTCACAGAAATTACTTAATGAAAAGATATCTAACTATTAAATGTGTTGTTCAGAAAGCCACTGATGTTTGGGTTGGTGGAACAATCTATTTTCTATATGAATGTAGTTCTTTTTAACATTTAAAGCTAGTCTGTGAAATGAAAATAACTGTAGCGCCAAAACACAACCACGCAGAATTTAGCAATAAAGTCCAATAAAATAAAGCTGAATATCCGTACAATACACATAAAGATTTCCAATATTATCATATCACAAGACCCAGAAATCATTCTATAATTGTATTATTTGTTCCCTGTTGATCCCCACTCCTAATTTGTTATACTTTTTTCCCACAGTTCAGAAACTTTAAAATCATTTACAGGCGGTATGCCGGCCTGTACTTCTGTATCTGTGTGGATGTGACAGACAATAACCTGGCTTACCTGGAGGCTATTCACAACTTTGTTGAGGTAATCATTACTTAAAACTGTCCCATAAATCCTATGTTTAGATCAATAAACTCAGCTTTAGGAAATGCTAATTCATAAGTCACAATTATTATAGGGCTTTATTGTAGCATGTTACTCTTGTTTCTTATGCATGCATATAAAGAGTGGAATCCTTTATGGCTGCCACCAAATAAAATGGAATCACTATCTGTGTGTCCTGCATTTAATTRAGCCACTAAATGGCTTAATCTGCATAATTCTGTAGAACTAAATTGAGTTAGTTTTACAGCGGCATAGTTCTACAGCGGCACATTATGCGGCACAGAATCCATAATTAAAAAGCTTTCCTTATATTTAGCAGTAATGAAGCCGAAATCAAGATAAGATATGCAGAGCTTTAAGTGAAGTTTAAGTTGCAACAAGTTAGAAACATAAAGAGATTAACTTTAATAAGTGTTTAATGTTCAGTATGATAAATGTTCTCGGAAGATTTAAATTGATGCAGGCTTTGTTCTTGCATAAATAACACGCATTTCAATATAATCAAGCTCCTGTGGTGACTAAAAGAAACACCGTAAACTCGATATGATGATATTTGTGTTTATGCTCTGAAATGTATTTTTAAATGGATTTTTTCAACAAAATGAAAACTAATTTGGACAAAGCAGGCAGTATTACAATATTTAAAGCAAGCAGTAAAATACATAAAAAAGAAGCTAAGTAGCTAAGAATCTAGGCATGTTTCACACACTTATTTCTGTTTATATGCACAAATATATTGAATTGTAGTAATATTTAATTATGTAATTTAAAGCACGTAAAATGACACATTGATGACCTTAAAAGCACATCAAGTTCATTATGGAATCATAATGTTAGTTCATTCTGTATTCTTGTGAAAAAAAATCTCCAGCCTTACTGCAAAATGTTACTATAGTGAGAGGAATCATTGTGTCTAAAAATGCAGAAATGATGTTCAGTTAAACAAACAGGTAAACAAAGGCCCCGGAGCTGCAGGGAGCTGTTTTGCCTGTATAATTTTTCTAGTGTCTTAGAGACAGCTGGAATGTGGCCGTGAGGGAAACCTCACGGAGTTCAAGAACACAGTGACATGGAATGTTAGGACTTCCTCTGACCCTGACTGTAAACAACTCCCACATAATATCCCCACATCACTGCACCCACAGCAGCCCATGTATACCAAATATACCAAGCCGGGTCACCCAGCTGCACGTCACTGCTATACTGCTAAAAGCACGACCAGTCTTTGAGTTCTGTTAGCTGTGTTGTGAATAAAGAAGACTGACAGTGTATACAGAAATTGAGCATATTTAGTTGAGCAAGCTTAGTGAACTGTGGTAACGTGTCATTAATAGAGCAGCTAAACATCACAGGTTGAGCTTGACTTAAAATATACTACTTATTCATCACAGCATGTGACATTCTTTTGTGAACCCTGTAAATATTCTTTACAGGGTTCAAACTAATTTAGCAGGCTTAAAATCTAGCGTTACCCATGCTGAAACAGTTTGAAACTGATGTGTTTTCTGTCTCAACAGGTTCTGAATGAGTATTTTCACAATGTGTGTGAATTAGATTTGGTCTTCAATTTCTACAAGGTAAGCATAGGTTTTTTTTGTGACAAAATGAAATGTTCGCCATCAAATAACAAATGTATTAATGCTGTTAAACATGCATGTAGCTWTAATAATGATTTGGAAAAGTGGAAAACCACAAAATGTGSTTTATAATTACAGGATAACATTTATAAACTGACAAATCAGTTTCTACTATTGAAATAATTCCTAGATAAACTGGTCAGCCTCACTAGCCACTTGTTTCTTCACACAGTTCCATAATCTTTGACTAATTGTACTACCCACTACAGCAATTGAAGCCTGGCTTGAGTTAACCAATCAGAGACTATTATAGTTTTTGATTGCAAAATGTGTTTATCGTGAGCAAAATGCAACAGTATATTATATCCATGAAGTGCTTCAGTGAAAGGAACATTTAGAAGATTCACTGGCATACAAACAGCCCAACCAGCAAAATGAATAAAGAGAAAAAGATGTAATTAGCTCTCTGTTTCAGCAGTAATGCAGCACCATGGCAACAGGTATTCAATGCATAATTACAACAGTCATACAATTAAGAACATCCATTTGGAGTGAGAGGGAAGCTGCCATTAAAACCAGAAGTAATTATAGAAAAAAGTTGCTGTGGATAATTGCATTTGATTTCTGCTGCACTAATTGCCTGATGTATTTTTGAATCCACCTACTGCATGAACAGTCTTGCCCACTCTTAAGCTGGTGAGCTAAGTGTTTAAGTTTCAAAAGGACCTGCACAAGCCAGCTTGTTCCTAATAAACTTTATCAGGCCTTGTATGAATTATTTAGTTCACATTTGGCATGTTTCTTACCGTGAAAACATCAAGGAGTTCTTGGAACAAGAAGTGAGGATAGAATTTTCATTTTTAAATAATAACTGTCTCTTTAAGTGTAAATGTGAATGAATTGCAGCTACCCTCAGTAATGTGTTTCATATGTAACTGTGTTGTAGGTATACACAGTGGTGGACGAGATGTTTCTTGCAGGAGAAATCAGAGAGACTAGCCAGACCAAGGTCCTCAAGCAGCTCCTTATGTTGCAATCCCTGGAGTGAAGAGCTCATTGGTGTCTAGTCCTGTCACTCAATCAATTATCCACCATTGCAGCAGACCCTGCCCACCCCTGCTGCAATCAAGCCGTAATGCGTGTATGAGTGTTGTCATGCAGAAATGCATCCACAAACATTCTTTTCTCTAAAACATGTCCATAATGAAAGATGTTGCAATTCTGTTATACGACAGCATTTTTGCAATGGGTTCATTCGAAATTTTAAACATATGCATTTGTATCTTCCCTGTAATTTAGTATTGACCTGATTACTTCTCTGCAAGTCTTGGCAATGCCAAAATTGAATACTTCAGCAATTTTTATAGCACAGTGGATTTCAAAGAGAGGACTGGGAACCTCTCCGAACCCCTTCATTAACACTAACTAGAAAATGTCCATCGTGTTAGCCAAAAACGCCTGTCCTCAAAAACAACATCTACACTCCGCACTTCTATCCCTAAGCAAATGTTATCTCAGCAATGTTAAAGTCTGATTCTATTAAATAAATCCTCTCCAAACATGTCAAGAGAAATTATGGCCAGGCAGGTTAATAAATGTGTCATAGAAACATATTTAAATAAAAAACAGGTGAAAACCACAATTGAACAAACCTGTTTAGTCAAATCTATTGTGCTAATTGTGTAGAGCAGTACTGTGACATTTGTATTGTGTACATATACATGATATATGCATATATATATATATATATATATATATAAGTGTAATTTTATGAACTAACCAGTCATTCCAATCATCTAAAGTCTCTGTTACCACTTGTTCTAATTGCACTGAAATCTGTTGGCTGTGTGAAGAACTCAAGCCAGCGATTAGGGAGCGGTTTACAGAACAAGGTTGACTAGAAGAATAGAGCTTGGGGAAATGACAAAAGATGGTCTACTTTTAATTTCCCCTTTTGTGGCACTGCTTCCCTCGCTCCAAACGCTCTACGGCAACTGCTCAACCTTGAACCAGTACAAGTGAAATCAAGTTACTGTGAGGATGTGTCTTTATTTTTTATGTTTTATATTTCTTTTGTGTCTCTGCAGCCTGTCAAAAATAATACAGATTTCTTTTCATCCCTGTAAGATTGCAGAGTGAAGTTAAAAGGTGTTACTTTTGTGTGTTTTTCTGACTGTATATATATATATATCAATGAAGATGAAATAAAGAAAATAAGCCTAAAATTAAAATGTGTGTACTTCATGTAAAAATCGTTCACAGGTCAGTGTATGTACTAGGAACACCTGTTTTCTTTAGATGTGCTATACCGCCATCTACCCGTAATAGGATGAAACTCCATTTTACCATCAGACTTAAAACTGAACCCCAGCATTTATTAAGCGTTCATCATATTAAAATGTACCTCCAAGTGCACCGTTACGATCAAACTCTCCTCCACAGCGAATGTAATCACGAGACGCAGAGGCAGTTTTTAACTGGAAAGTTAATGTTTCCATGAAAGAGGAACTAAATGCACTTTCTATTGAAAACTAAATTTAAGGAAGTGATAAATGCTGTCAATTGCTTTTAGCAGGAAATTAGCTAAAAAACCTGAAAAAGTAGATTAATAAGGAACTGTAATTATTTTAACTAAAACTAATATATATATAGAGAGAGAGAGAGAGAGAGAGAGAGAGACTTTTAACTTACAGACTTTTAACGTCTGTAACATTTAACTGGTTAAGAAACTACTATCACTTGCTTATTTTTTCTGCTACCACATAAAACACAAAGACAACAGGTTCACATAACATAAAAAACAAGCAAACTTTAATCAATTTTTAAAATGGACAAGCACCTGCCCAAACACTCCAATAAACAAATTCAATCTTATTTACAGCAAAGATGATCCAGATATACAGTATTTATGAATAAATCACACTGGATACTAAGCAACAGCTGATTTTATGCAGTATTTTGAGCTACTCAAATGCACTGAAGTTTTTGATATCGGTTTGGTAACAAAGGCTACCAAATTCCACTAAACAAGCCAACAAATTTAAGTCCTCTATCATCTATCACATATCCATGGGACTACACAAAGCATCACCATGCAAATTTGAGGGGAGCGATTTTGAATTTACTTGAATAAACAGTGCACACCATCAAGAGTATGCTGGAATGTTCCGGGTTCAATACAAGTTAAGCTTTTGATTACCTAACTTGTATCTCACCAATAATATTCCATTTATTTGAGCCAAATGTTTGTTTAATAATTGGTTTAAGTTATTAAGAGAAAACACTTGATAAAGGTGACTGTGGTTGGACCAAGACACACAAAAACTCAAAGTGCAAGTCACAGTATAGGTGCATTTTAAAACAGCTCAGCTTAATGAGAGCATGATGCAGCCATGACAGAATGTGACTGCCTGAACAGTACGAACAATCGTATGGTTAGTCAGTTAAGGCTGTGCTTTGTTTTTGAGGAGATGTGGATAACTCCAAACTCCCCACATTTATGACTAAAAGAGTGTCCACAGCTAATATGGCAAGAAATATCAATTTCTCACCACTGAAATGATGCTGGACTGCAATTTTAATTAGGAATGATCACTCCCCAAACAATATTATCTCATTTAATATAATTAAATTACTATAAATTTTACAATTCTATAGGTACAGTATATAAACAGTCAAAAAAAGTGCACTTGCAGAGAAAAATAAAGAGAAATGAAATCACATATTACATAGACTGTAAAACACAGATGGACACAGCTCTGTCTGTGGTGCATAATGATGATGTCACTGAGTGGAGTGCTGTGCTGGCCATCACCTATAGATCTTTCTGTAACCATGGGTAACCAGAGCAAACAACAAACAAATCCAAGGCATGCTGGGAGTAAAGACCATCCCGGCATGAAGTCAGGCCAGAATAACAAATCTAATTTGTGGTGTCTACTTAAATATATAAGGGTGAATCTCACAAAGGGGGGGTCAAATTTCAAATCAAAATCAGAAGAAAAAAATGGAAACCCATTTTTAAAAGGACCATCATATTTTCTTGCACTGTGACATTATTTACAAGTAAATCACACTTAATTCTGCTTGCTGTAATAAAAAAATGTTTCTTACCAGACACTGAATTTCTATCAGCATAAATGATTACAATAAATACTGCCATAAAGTATACTTACAACTTTACAAAGAACTTTACAAAGTTAATTTAGTTTTAATAGAATCCTTAAGCATTACATTAATAAGCTACTTAAAATTGGGGAAAGAGTTTGTGTCACAATGCAGAGAAAACGTAATGGCCTTAAAATAGGTCTCATGTTATGGTATGCAATATATAAAAACATATTTTGAATGAAATAAATAACAGATGTGCTGATCATTTTTGTGAGACTCATCCAAAATCTATTTAAGTTTCAAATAATTGCACAAGATATAATCAGTTTTGGAGGCATAAAATGTTATCTGCATCTATTTGTGTAAAATTTTTAAATAAAAACAGCTAAAATCAGCTTTTTCTGAATAGAATGAATCACACTTCACAGTCTTAACTAAAATGCTAGTTTTTATCTAGTGCTTTTGTTAAATGGTTAAACCCAGTCCAGTAAAGTCTAGTTGATGGCTGTTTACCTTTTAAGAATGAATGGTATGTGAAAATCACAGGATAATTTGAAAACATACACACACAGACAGTCTCTCATTCAGGTCAACATTCACCTCACTGTCCATGAGGGCCAGGACAATCTGTCCCAGGCCAGCATTGTTATTTCTGAGGTCAGAGGTCAAAGGTTGCAGATGGACTTTATAAGAAATGATCCAGATGTGTCTGGGGGTGGGTGTGGTCCTGTCATACCCAGAAACACCTGGAGCTGAGAAAAATAAAGTTTATTACTTACAAATTAATAATAAAGTTTCACACTGTCAATCATTTTGTTGCTATTTGTGGCATTTTAAGAGTTTCAAATATATAATTACTTGCTAAACCCTTCCCCTTGTCTGCCATTGGTCACTTAAGATAGTCCCACCCCAAGCTCATATCATTATATTGAGTCAATGTTGCTGTGTTGGGACACTAGCAGTTTTGCTAACAATACAAGCCACAATTGACTTAATTATTTGCCCCTACATATGAAGCTGGGATGGGGGAAATATAACAGCAATAACAGCAGTGCTGTTTTTGACCGTAAACCTTTTGTCTGTACTGACCTGAGGGGGAGGTTGTGTGTAAGGATGGTGTCAGGCAGCAGTTGGGGTGTCTGGACCTCTAGCAGTTACACTGCTGCTTGGGCTGTGCAGCAGAACCCCGGGGCTGTCTGAGCTGCCTCAGGGACGCGTCGCCATACTGGATCCCAGAACCCATCCTCTCTGGGTCCAACTCACCTTCACGAAACAAAAAACATCAAACTTAAAGCTGCAATCCATAAATTTGTTTAGTTAAAAATGAACAAAAACAGTTGAGCAAGCACATAACAGATAGAGTCCAAAACTGTCTCCTCACACCGTTTCGCACCAGTAAGTTTATAATAGGGATTTATAATTAGAGCTGTTGGGTCTGATTTAGCAGAAATTTTATTTTGATTTCATTTGTTCTTACAGCAGTTGCCTGTAATGTAATTGTATCCATGTCAAGAAACTCTGCAACCAACATGCAATTTTGTGTTTCGGACATGGTGATAGAGTCACAAGTTATTAAGTGCATAACGCTTTGAAGGCACAGATACAAACATGAAGTGTAAACACATTCTGGCCAAACTGGTTCTCACCTGACTCAATCTTGTTGAGGATGGTGCGAGCACATTTGAGAAAGGCTTCCTCTACGTTCTCCCCAGTTAATGCGCTTGTCTCTAAAAACATCAGCTCTGTGTGGAAAACAAAAAGAGATTAACCGTGAGCTCATGGTGTCAAAACCCAAGTCCTTACAGACACCAATTATCTTAGAGTTTCATGAGACTGTTTGTTTCAAGCAATGTTCTTAAGTTTACGCCCTAAAAGAAAGTGCCTACGGCTCTACTGTGTATCTGCTGCACTATAATTTCTCTTATAATAATAATAATAATTAAAATTTAAATCTCTCAGTTACTTAGTTAATATTAAATTTTTTTTCTATTATTAAATCAAAAATCAATTTTTTTTTCAAACTAAATTATGAACAAAATATTTATGACCAGTTTTAATTCAGCTGTTATTAACAGTTGTGGGAAAAGACTTTAAGATTAAAAAGCCCTGGATTTGTGGTAAAATAAATCAGTCAGTTACAAGGTATTCAGGTATCATGATATGAATGTTTATAAATTGTAGCATTAGGGCAACACACCAACAACTCCTGCTGAAGCTTCTCTTACCATTCTCCTGAGCGAAGCGGGAAGCCTCCAGGAAGGTCACCTCACGGTCTGCATCCAGATCCTTCTTATTGCCACACAGAATGATGACGATGTTGGGACTGGCCAGTGTCCGTGCATCCGTCAGCCAGTTAGTCAGAGCGTTGTAGGTCTCCCGACTAGTAAACAAAGGGAAGGTGCAATGGCTGTTGTCAGCCCTACAAATCCCATTGAATTTCAAGCTAAAACAATCTAAAACATTTCAAATTAATTGGATTTACTTATTTACTTAATCTAATGTGACATTTTCTGAATGAAAAGGTCTCAATTCTCAGATCCCAATTAATTGATGAAAAAAGCAAAAAGCAATACTAGCAAAGCAATAGTTTTATCCATGGATTGAAAACTGAATGGACTGTGAAATGTGGACACTCCATTAAAGAACAAATCCAGACCTAAACAGGACTTAAAGCTTCTTTACCAATATACTGCTATTTGCTGTTTTGCCATAATGCAGTACCTTAAAGTAATGAGATAAAGGTTACCTACTGATAAGATTTCAGTTTCAACTTAAAACAAAAGCTAATAATACCACACAGCACAGGCCACACCAGCCAAACAGGTCAAGTCATTCCTTAGGTGGAGTAACTTACATTTTGATGAAAGGTAACAAAGCCAAACATTTATCCTTTCAAATAATGTGTACCAGTGAAACACACG
>JBAJNP010006794.1:0-24493 GCA_036877545.1 Yasuhikotakia modesta | reverse complement strand
GAAAAAGGAGGCTAGCATAATGAAAAGGGGCCTGGCTATCGGACTTCAGAGGTTTGCTTTAAATGAAAATGTAATTGCAGGCGGAATGGTACAAGAGGAGTCGACCCAGCGCAGCAGATCGGGGGTATCTTCAGACAGCCGCGCAAAAGCTAATGACTGAGCAATTTGGAACATTTACTCACCCCAAAGACTCTCATTAAGTCAATCACAGGCTTAGCCGAAGCCCACTCGCAGTGGCGGAGGAAACCCTGCGCGTTTATTCCGACATCAATCAAGAAGACCGTCTCTCTCTTTCTCTCAGTCTGAGTCTCTAAGTCTCTCTCTCTAAAGCCCAGTCGCACTCTAAAGCTCTCTCTTTCGCCCTCTCTCTCTTCCCTCCTCCTCTTGTTCAGTGGCGGGAAAAAAAGAAAGGCCCAAGTAATTTATTCTGGATCTTTGAGAGGATAATGGCCAATTATTTGTTTATAACACTGGTTAAATTTTCATTAGGCAGATTAATGGAATATCATGTACTGTCAACAGTGGACCGAGGGGTGGTGTGTCAGAGATAAACGCCCCGGCAGATGATGTCGCTCTGTGGGCAAATTGGTTTTTCTCACTCCCTGTCTCTGCTTCTCCATATGGAAATGTAAAAGGTGGATGAGGTGGACTGCAGCCAGATGAGAGAAGGACAGAATATGGAATTACAGATATACTAAGAGAAGCATTTAAGTATTCCAGTCACAATCTTTTTTTAATATAAAAATATATATTATATATAAATGGTCTTTTTCAGGTTTTTGGTCACTATTTAGATGATAAAAGTTGCCAGCATCTCAAAAGTTGCTTGCTCTCTCAGACAAGAAACACAATTCAAAATGTGTCTCTGGAACGTCCTGTCCCTCTTGAACAAGTTATACAGGGCATGAATGTGAATATAAGCTGACTTTTACAGTTTTCAATTTCAGCTCCAGCACTTTTAATGGTTAAACTGCATTGGAGATACAGTCCCTGCTTCTGCTTCTATCAAGGCGAGATGTTGGCACCATTTAAATGATTCATTTCAACAGTTTAAACTTTCAGATGGGCTCATAAATAGATTCATAGAGTCATAAATAGAGCTTTTCCAGTGGTGACACGAGGGGGATGGCATAATCTGACATTATGCAGCTAAATCTATTTCTGTAAATGACAGTCTTCAGTGAAGTGGCTGCTACAAGTGAAGGCAGGGGACCACAGTCCGACCCTTTAAGACTGATAGAATGATAAATAGTGGTTTGAACCTGAAGTGAAATGTTTACAGTATAAACAGCCACTTGAAACATATCTAGGAATTCCTTTTTCTGCATTTTGGGGAGTTACACTACCAGAAGCTTATTTAGATACACAGTAAATCCAGATATTATTAAATGGAGATTCTTTAAAGGGAAATTCTAAGGAGTAATAAAGTAATGCAGGACATTAAGGGAAAATCACAAACTGTTTTACCATGACACCAGTAAGGTTAAATGGAGAGCAAATGGAGACTTTTGCATAACTCTTTCAGATTGAAATATTTCTCTAGAGCTCTCAACAATGTCTTGCACTTAGCTTAGATTTGCCAGGATGATCAAAATTCCAAAACCTGTATTGGTATTTGTGTTCCAAAACCAAAACCTGCATTTGTGTTCTAAAGATATTCAGGAGAAGCAACTAAAACAGCTGTTTTTTGTTATGCGAGTTGATGCTTAAATTAAACTGTAATAATTAAAATCTCCATTAAGATGCTTTTGAGCAATAACATGTTACTCTGGAGAGCACATATATTATTTTTTGACGCAATAAAATCGGAGTCCCAATGTAATTAAAGTCATATATATTTATATTGTTTTGACTACTCTTAAAATAAAAAAAATGTTAGATTTGTAAATGTGAGTGTTTCTAATCGTATGAAATTATTTTTTTGATCAACAAAAACATACATGTGCAACTGGTCTCCTATCAAAGTGGGGAGGAGCAAACATACTGGTCTACAAATTGGGAGAATAAGTCAAGCGTGTCACCCCCTCCTTTCTGCCACCATCCATGTCACTGTGAACAAATTGTCCTGATCTCCTTTTCACACATGTCTCCTCTTCATCTAAATATTCATCCATCACTTTCCCCAAGTCTGGTATCACCCTCCTTAAAAGCCTGTGGGAAACATGAATGCCCAGCTCCACCCAATCAAAACAATCGCTCAGTTTGAGGTGGGGGTTATCGAGGGCCAAACTATCTGTAGCTAGGGCTACAGACTGCTGGCAGGACACAGGGCCCATTTAATTAGGCCTGCTGCTTCTCTCTGGTGTGAAAGACTCTCAGGCCACTTTGATTCACCATTGCTCTCCCAGCAGGAAGTGCCTGGTGATAATTGACACAGGATTTCCTTGTTAACCAGCCACAGACTGGCTGGATTAAAGTGACAGAGATCTCCAGGAGAAAGTGTAGAGTAGATAAGGGAGGGGTTGGTGAGAAGAGAGTGGTTGGTGAAGGTAAAGTAAATGGTGTGAGGTGGGGGAGGGGGGGCAGGATTGGGGGGTGAAGTAGCTATTTACCACTCACGAGAAACCAGAGGAAATAGCAAAAGCAGATGGGTGTATGGGTCCTGCCGTGAGTTGTAGCTCCTACTTATCTTGGCCATTTCAGCTTGGCTGATCAAAGATTGGCTCCCTCAGAACAACCTGGACCCTGGGTTGAATACATGCTTCCACGCTCTGGGTTTTTTGGCAAATTATCGTTCTCCCCACCTTCTCCCTGCCTCCCTCTCTCGTGGTATTACTGTTTATAGAGGGCTACAGAAGTAATCTCCTTTCATTCAGACAATTATACACTATCGTAAAATGAAAGCATATTTGTAAATCACATAATTTTTGCCACTTTGCACCAACTAGGTCATGAGTCCTGACAAAAGTATTATCATACAGAGAGAGAGCAAGAGAGAGAGGGAGAGAGGGGATAAAAACTCATTCGGCCGTGGACAAACATGAGGTTTCCACAGCACCTAATCCATATTATTTATTTCCACATTTTCACCTTCCTTATCCACGCAGCTTACACACACAGTGTTACCAAGCGTATAGATTTAGGCTGGAATGGAAAACTAAATATCCAGGCAGCATGGGAGACTACCACAACATAAGCATTTAACCTTGAAGTTTGCAGTAATGGTTAAATTCTCAACTAATCTGAACTGATTAATAGAAATGCAAGACCTGTGTTTAAAATGTAACTTTCCAGCATATAACATTACATAAACGTACATGTAATACTATATTGTGGGTATTGTTTTTATTAGGCTTCTGTGTCTTTGGCAGCATGATGAATAATCAGTGTGACATCAGAGTGACATCACATTCCTGCAGTGGAATACATCAGCAGCACCAGCATTTGACCCCATCTGATCTTCACTTCCAGCATCTCCATCTGCCCAGAGGTCAACACATGATCAGAGGGAGAAACAAGAAAGTGGGAGTGAAGGTATGATTTTGCCCTTGTGTTACAAAGAAATAAACTGCATAACCATGTTTAGGTCACACTTGCATAACAAACAGAAGTCAATCTGTAGGAGAACTATATAACATCTCATATACTGCTGTGGGCCTTTTTGTGCAGACAATTCTGTAGTCACTCATGTGTTTCTTTGTTTTCATAAAGTATTCTTTAGATTTAGAAACATTAATTAGCCGTCATAATACACAATGAACTTAACAAATGAACTTGGCTCAAGCTAATTTCTAAATTAAAAAGAAAACATTTTAAGTGCAGCGTTACTCTTTCAAAAACTTTGTTAGGGTGGAGAAACTTTACGCTGCTGCTGTGAGACCGTTATCAGTGCTCATGTCTGCAGGAAGTGCATCTAAACCCTGCTGTAAGACTTCAATATGTGAGTATTAACACGCTTCAGGGTGCCTGACTTCTGTAGCCGGAATTGCTTTCTAGCAGAGAGTGAGAAAAGGCAAGACAGAGGGTTAGAGATTTGCTGTTCTCTCAGACCAAAGTAAATATGATAGGCAGGAAAAGCAATCATATAACCAACATATGCTCCCCTATCAAGAAAACACAGGAGTTTAGATTAAGATTTTGTCATGAGTGAAATCATTGCTGTTTAATTGAATCGTGCTACAGATAAACTCCTTGGTCGAGCCCTCTCCCGATGTCTTGGTCTTGATAAACAACTTCAATCAGAGTGTGTAGAGTTACACACTGGCCTTCTTGACTTTTCTACTGATCTTTATTCTGTGAAATGAGAGGTGTGTGTGTTGGTGTGTGTGTCTGTTTGTTTGTGTGTGTGTGGTGCATGACCTGATAGTGAGCGCAATATGACAGATGGGTATTTAAATGTTTTACATCATCAGTTCAGTAACTTCTTAGTTTTGATAATGTATGGATGCAATGTGAAGCATATATTAAATGTGAAGCATATTTTTCTTACTGTAAAATTACTAAACATCAGACCTGATTCAGTATTAATGTGTATAATTTACTGTTATTTCCACCCCCACTGTAACTTTCATACAGCAAAAACAAGGCAAACTCTATATCACAAAGGCAAACTTCAAACACACATGGAGGCCCAGAGTGCCTTCTGACTAAACAGCCAAATGGGACAGGGTCTTGAGCAGAGATTTTGTGGTTAGTTTCTTGAGTACATGCCAGAATCAAATGATTGCTAGGCTCTTTATCAGTACGCCTGCACACAGAGGGTGGGTAGATTTCTGGGCGTTGTGAACCATACCTTGTGATTCAGTCACTACACATTCCCCTAATCTGACCACTTCAGCTTTCCACTCATTGTTCTTCTGTATGGAGCCATGGTCTAAGATCCATTTGTGGTACTGGTTTGCTTGACTGAGATTAACTAGTCCAAGCCTGCCTTTGATATTTAAGTATCAAATTTAGATGCTTAGTTCCTATGCAAGATATCTAAAAGAAAATTATTTTTTATTATTATTATTTTTTATTATATACTTTAGATGTTTCAGTATTTCTGTATATTATGCTCTATAATATTTTGCATATTTACCTTTAATATCTTTATTATGTTACAGAGTGCCTGAATTCCACTTTATTTATTCACCTACAAAAAGATTATTCAGCCCAATATCATACTTTAATTTGGCTAACTTCCTTTGATGTAAATACATGATATTTTCAGGATATGTTGAGGGTACGTGACCCAAGGTCACCTGTAGACAAATGTCCAGGAAGAAGGAGGGAAAGGTCATGACCTCTGCCACTCAGGGCTTCTTAGCCTTAAGGTTATCCGCCAATGGCAACCCCTGATAAAGTACCAAAAATCAGAGCCACCTGTGAAACCATATGAAACCTAAGCGTGGGGCCAGAGGTGCTTATTTGTTTTTACTAAATTAATGGAGGCTAATTGATTCCATTACATCATTACAGAGGGGGGAGAGATGGAACGGTTCCAATCAAACATTGTTGAATGCAAAGGATGCCAAAGACACTTGATGAAGATCTATGCTGCTAATAAGAAACACACATGCTTGTCTACCCTATGTGTCAAACTTTCTCTCATCCTCTTTCTCACTATCATTCAATTCACTCTCATCTAATAGAACAGATGCAGTGGCTACAGATATGGGCTTATTGTTCTGTATTTTCATATATACAAAAGAAAAAATAACAATGCATTCCAAGTATATGTTCAGCAGTATGTGTGTTCTCATGAAACAGACCTATGACCTTAATATAGGTACAGAAGCCTAGTCAAAGTTCATGTCTATGATAAAATGAATTAGTCTGTTTAAACTGACCTGAGTGGATGCTAAAAGATGTGCGGTGTGTGTTAGATGTGGGACTTTAGCGGCATGCTAGGTTACACTGGTGATTTAAATGACAGCTAAAGGAGGGGAGAAAAGGCAAACAAGTTCATTATACTTTTCTCCACTTCCCCATTACTCCCCCAGGAGCAGACAGTGAAGATGCTGAAGAAATGAGAGAGCTTGCTCTTGTTCTTCAAAACCTATTAGCAAAGGCCCAAGAGTGCGAGAACCATCTACCATCCTACCCCCACATCCTCGTCCCCTCTTCAAAAGGTCACCCTTTGTCTTTTAATACAGCTTAAACATTTGTATTCCTAAGTTCTCACAAAGCACAACTTTTATTTTTCCTCTGACTAACACAAAGAACAGGAGGGTGGACGTTTGTGGGAAGAGAAGTGATTACAAATGCCTTCGTTCTAGTTTAATTGGATCAAGCTGACTCAGAGTGTAATGAACAAGATGTTGTTTGTCATGCTGCAGATAGATGAACAATTGAATTTGCTTTGTAATTGAGCGCCATACATACATCAGAACTAAATTAAGTAGTTGTTTGGATAAATGAATGTGTTTTATGGGATACTATTAGCAGTGAACTAATTATAGTGTCCCAGAGGATCTAGTTTCATTTTTATTTTGAAAGTGAAATTGTATTTTGCAGTTTACCTAGTTTTTTTTTAACATTGTGATGTACTGGCTGTTATTTTAGCTTGATGTTATCCTTTTAAACTTTTTAAGCTTCAGGTAAATAGCAAGTAATTCAGCATAGTTAAATTTGATGGTAAATAATTTTATTAGGGTGTGTGAGGAAGCTCCACCCTTATGATAGGTCACTAGGACATGCAACCAATCACAATCAACATTTTAATTAAGCTGTTTCACCATCCGTAATGACAGAATTCCACCTCACTCATTCCCTTTCACTTTCAAAGATAAGCAGGTAGCATGTTAGACAATCATTTATCAAAAGCTTATTTTAAAGCTCCATGAATGTCAAAATGTGTTGCTGTTCTTAATTGAAATGTAGTCCAGTAAGTGAGGAAATATGTAGTCACACAGATAGCTTTAGCATACATGTTTTATGGTAAGGCTAGCAACACCTGCTTAATATTAGCCGACCCCCACTTACAGTATATTTTACATTCCATGCGTCACTCAGACTCTGATTTATCCAATTGAGGTCAAGCATAGAAAAAATGGCTTATTTTAACATGGAGTCATTGGTTTTTCTGTTGTTTTGAGGACAAGCAATTTCCTAAACAAAGTCAAATCTGAATACTGTCGATGCTACATTAATGATTAACGAACATTCTATGATGGTTTGTCATCTGTGAGCGATTCGGGATCAAGCACTAAACCATTTCATGTGCGTACGATCTGCAAAGGCACGTTTCATAAAGTAACACCAGGCCACATCAACAGCTGCAATGACGGAAATCATTAGACCAGACGGTTGGTGTCTTTTGCCTCACTTTTTGTCAGACTGATACAGCAATTAAATTCAGCTAATCACCAACATTTGCTTGGGATAAAGAACTGTCTGTGAATATGCCAGTATGCTCTCTGCCAGTACCTCAATGTCAGCATTTTTAAATTGTAGAACGGGGCAAATTGACTGAAATTGCAACCTGTGTGCAAATCTTTATCTTTCTTTGTCTGCTTTTTAATTTCCCATCCTCACAACTGCAGCATCTGAGTATGAGAGTGGGGGTTGCCCTTCCCCCCTCCTGGCAACCTTACTATAACCCCAGGCTCCTGAACTCACTTGTACGTTTTAGTCCTCGATAATAAACCAACATCTGCAGAACTTACAAGTGCTTTACCCGAGTTAATTGAGTAAATTGAAACAAGCTGTGGTGCAGTGGTGATCTATGAGCCCCAGTCCAGGGCCCAGAAAGGAGACAACAGATTTACTGCTAAGACAGTGGGCGGCCTTTTGTTCAGGCGCTGGTTCATGGGAAGTTTGAGGTCAGGATGGATTAAAATATCTAGAGAAACAAATGGAGTAATTTTGAGTGTAATATAAGAAACACTGTGCCAGTTTGCACCAGCCAACAGGTATAATTTATTTCATTTTAAGTCTTTAAGTGTTTTTTAACCTCCTCAAATTCTCACCCCGCCACAGTCCTAATGCCAAACCTAGACAGAAGCTGCTATATGCAATTATTGTAGGGTACAGGCAATTTTAATTTAGTAAAATGCATTAAATTATTTAGGTAATTATTCATTGCTAGAAAGCACAAATAATGATCAGCCATAACAATTAAAAAACACAAACAATGAGAAATGATCCAATTTAGTGTCTTAGTGTTTTAAGTCTACTGCTCTCTGACTGTCTATGGGGAGTGATTTCCATGTTGACCTACAATACTTCTTATTAAAACCAGGGAGATTTGACCTTATTAACATGTAACTTTATTTATGGTTGACATGACTAAAAGCAAGACAAAAAGCAGGGTAATACAGAGAGAGAGAGAGAATGAGAGGGAGAGACAGATGCACAACTGCGGTAAATAAAAAGCAGTAGGGGATAAATTTCACTGAGGGATTCAGTGCAGCTATTTCTTCCTGTACCTACACCCTGAGGGTCCCTACATGATGGAGGAGTGTTCATCTAAAACCAAAGAGAATAGAGAGAGAGAGAGAGAGAGAGTGAGAGAGAAAGAGCTTGTGGTGGACTTCTGCAGTGGCTATGATAAATAAAACATGCAAATTTCACATTTTCACAGGTAAAAATGCTTGAAATGCGATGCTGTTCATAGCAATGTTTATAATAATTTAAAATCAAATATTGATTGGAAAACATACTTTTTTCTGATATTGGAGGGCTTTAGATCTCAGACATCATATTACACATTTTATTTTTATAATATTTATAGTCTATTGAACATTCTCATATAAATTTTCTTGAACATCAGAAGGTTTATAGAGCTGTCAGCTCATTCTTGATTTATGTATACAAATAATGCAGGATTTTTTCAACATGTGGCTGTAAAATTTATCTACCTATCAAATGTTTTGGAATTTATTGCCTATTTAGGAATAGCATGTGAAGTTCATACAGAATGAGAATATATCACTCCATTTTACTACATGCTGGATTTAAGATGTTGTTTCGTAAAAATATGAAATACAGCTCTAGAAGTTTAATGTACATAACCTTTACTGTATGAAGTTTAACTCACTGTTGATACACCAAGAAAAAAAACTTTGTTTACTGTATTTTATAGTGTTTTTACATATACACATACATACACAAAAGGTGGGTTTGCTCAGTACAAATTTTGTACACATTTGTCCTCAATATAAGGTTATCACTGCATTGTTTCCATGGGCTGCTACCTCCTAATGTCTTAATGTGGCATTACGCAAGTGTTGGTGGTATATATGAAGAACATATATGGATAATGATGGATAAGATAATTATCTCAACTGATCATTAGTATTTGAATTCTCGTGTTCACATAAACATTCAGTTAGCCAATATCAGATCTCTCTCTCTCTCTCCCTCTCTTTCTAACCCCTCTTTGTGATCAAGTATGAAGTCTCCCACAAAGAGAATGTCAGAATGAAAGGCAGCAAGCAGGAGGGAGGGGAAAACAGTGGGCCAACCTCGTTTTCCGCTTGATGGGTTAGCTGCAGAGAATGTGCCTCGACGAGGTAAATGATTAAGGAGAGAGAGAGAAAAAGAGTGAGCGAGAGCAACAAAAAAGAGAAAGAGGGAGACAAACCTTTGCAGCTCTGCTATTTTGCACTTCAAAGATTTAGCCAGGCAGGTTAAATGAAAAGCAAATGTGTTGCCCTGCCGTGCAAATACCTCAAATGTTTTAGCAGGTGCAAGCAATGAGGGAGGTGGGCAGTGACGAAGTCTTGACTGCACCTTGCTGCAGGAACGAGGGATAGACATCCGCCTCCCTTCATATAAGATGCAGCCCTCAACAAGGGCTATGGAGAGGTCAGCTTAGTGCACGTCTCAAAGGTCAATTGCTACAGGTTACCACTGGATAATATGCAGCCATGTAGTAAGTGGATTTTCTCACAGAGTGCATGGGAATATGTTTTGTTCTTTGTAGGATATACTGTTGTAGTGGTATGTGTGCTGATGCATATTATGCAGAATTTTGTAATTCTAATAATGTACTAAGAAAAGATACTTTTAAACTCAATAGTAAATGTATAGTCATTTTTTCCATCTGACTCTTATAGTAAATCACCAACAGTTGGCACTGTTTCTCTGGCCAAAGACAATGGCTCAATAAAATGAGCAAAGCAATATTGCATCCATGCAGATGCTTTGCATTTTAGCCTTGTGTAAATATGAGAAAACTACATTAAAGAAAGAATGAGTGAAAGTCAATTAAATCGACATCTGTATGGTGGTGTGTATAAGAGGACAGCACAGATAATGTTGTTGTTTATATTTAAGTCCTGCTGCCATTTGTAAATCCACATCCAAGGTTCCCAGGTGTTTATAAATCCCCTCGACATTTTACCCAGACATTCTTTACTTTCAGTGACATTATACTCCTGTAGAAAAAAACAGGGAAAGGAGGCTCTCCATGCAACTCTCAGGGTTTTGGGAACATCTTTCACTAGGGCTTTCATATGGACTTCTGAATAGTTAGTACAATAGAGTTAGTCTTTAGTGGCCTATACTTCGTTTGTTAGCATTTTAATTGTTGAACTAATAGGGAAATTGCCTATTAGTGTACTGACTGTACACAATATACAGTCAGCTGGTCATTATGGCAAAATAATAAAACTAATTGATGATTATTTTGAAGGAGATGATGGAGATTTTACATTATCCTTAGTTAACAGGTGAGCTTAAAATATTTAATTAAATTAAAACTGTACATATTAACATATAAAATGAATGTTTGTATAATGTTTGTAGGATCATTTTCACATTAAATTCTCCCTTTACAAATGACTCCTATAGGGCCCCGAAAATGAGTGGAAACAATTAATACACAATTATGAAAATGTCGGTCAATTGTTGGCATACATCTCAGAGACGTACACACTGACACTCTTAATTAATTTAAGCCTAATTAGTCGCTTCTGCAGGATCGCCATCAAAAAAATGAAATGGATTCAATGCAGGTTTCAGGCACCATTATGTGTAAGATGATATCTACATATCAGCTACTACTAATGTTGGGGTTTTGTTCATGACAAGGCGGTTTGTGTTTCTGTAATTACAAACTCACAAAGCTCAAGTGTTCCATGCTGCTGGAAAAAAGGCGAAAAACAAAAACGAGGGGCAAGGCATTCCCAGCACGCCTACATTTGATCTACATTACTGCCAGATTGCTTAACACTGCACAGCTCCACTGTCAGACAGTTCAAGTCTATTTTAAGGAGGATCGATTATATTTTCCTGAGAAAATTGTGTGCAGTTGGAACCACAGTGTAGCTCCAGGCTGAACATTATGCAAAGAGGCAGTAACCCAACAAAAGAGGGTTTTTTCCTTGTTTGAAGGGTCAGGTTTGGGAGCTCTGATGGAGGAGAGAAGGGAGAATCTTGGCTTCTGGATTTATCTGGTGAGCGAAGCGTGAGGCACTTCTCTCCCTCTTCCCTCCATTTCTGCTCTATCTCTGGCACCTCACTTATCACAATAATGTTGAGTAAGATCGTTTTTGGCTTGTGCCTGACAAACTGATATAAATTTCAATCTGACTCCGACAGAAGTTTTCGTTTTGCCAGGAGTGCAAAAAGAGTTAAGAGGATAGACCATATAACACATTATGTGAATACAAGCACTAACATTGGAAGTGAAGAGAGATTTTTTATAGCTGACTGAACATGATTGTTACCATTTTTTACAACGTAGCTTCGAAGTTGTGACTTTTAGAAGGTTTATATGTTTGGTATTTAAATACCAAAATAGTTCCTTCAGACATTTGTAAATGATGTTTAATTCAATGTTTAATTTATGGAACTCATAAGAAACCTCTCAGACAATAAACATGTTTTTATATGACTTACCACTTTTTCAGCATATAATTTCTTTAATCTGTTTTTCAGTGTCTCCTTATAAAGATGATATGGAATAGAATTTTATCATTTGTAATTTGTGTTGTTTTTGGCTGTTGCATCTACAGTCAGGTCCAGTTTGGCACAAACAACAGAGGGAGGAATCTTGCACCCTCATTACACAGCAGCCACTCTAATTACAAGCTGCTCAAGAGATGTTATTCTACACCTGCTGGTGACAATGACAGCACCTCTGTCCCGCGCTCGTCTTTTGCTTTTGTGTAACGGGGCGCGGGGTGCAACACAACACCATTTTAAATAAATGAAGCTTCTTCAGAAGAAAGGGCCAGCCAAGGAACAAAACAACTTCTTCAAAAGAAAAATAGGAGAGCTTGACTAGACAAGTTGAGAAGGCAGGTCATCATCTCACCTATTACCAGTTTAGATAAATTACACATTTGCTATTTTAATTGGTCTTGAGGCAAAAAAGTAGCTACAGCTACATAACCAACTGGCATGTTCTTAAGCTATTCTTATTATTAACACAACATCAAGTTTATTTGAAGGCGAAGTCATCATTTAAGATTTGTTGGAATGGTCATTTTTCATTAAATCAAACTTAATTAAATCTTGACAATATTAAATCTGAAAACTTGTAATATATAGGTTTATTGTTATGTATATTTTTAAAATTCATGGCATCAAATTGCTACAAGGCCATGCCAGCAATAGTCTGAAGTAGTGGGGAAATAATGTTAACAATGTTAATGGTTTGTTGAACAAATGCTAGTGTAAATTCATGTCATGTCAAATTCACGTCCCTCTGAAATAGAGGAAATCATGAAAAATGTGTGAATCATTTGGTTTTTATTGCAATGCACACATTTGTTAAAAAATGTAAAAAAAGAGTACTATTTGTATCTATTTGTGTACATGCCACAAGAGGTTTTCAATAAACTGCAGCATAGCCTACGTGATCAGTTTAACAAGTGAGGACCCCAAAAACCATTATTGTGTCATAAGTTCCTCTCAGTCTAAATAGAACATAAATGTATTACAGTGCTGAAGACTTTAACACAACTACACATTAGGCAGCATGTCTCTTAAAAGGTTTATGACATCCATTTAGCATCAGTGAAGCCAGCTTAACATGGCCATGTCAAGATAACATGCAAGCATCCAGTGGGCATTCACTGGCTGTCAGATGAGATTTTACAGTGGCCTTAAGGAAACGGATCCTATGTTTCCAAACAGGGATAGGAGACTTAAAATAGCGCCTCAAAAGAGAAAGATAGAAAATGATGGGGATGAGAGCGGAAGAGAGAAATAGAAAGTGAGAGCTACACAGAGAGAGAGCAAGATAGAGAGAAGGAGGGAGAAAGAGAGAGAAAATGCATTAGACAGAGAAACCTGGACTGTACTAGTTTTAGGTACCAAAATATATTTTAAAACAGCCACTGACAGGAGAAGGAAAACACTTTTTGGGGCAATAAATGCTGTGTATACTATATGCCTCCTATATGAAATTAGGAGGATAAACTAAGAATTGAATAATCACTACAAGAAAGCTTCTACTTTTTATTTTTTTATTACTTTTGATTTTTATTTCTCAAATGCATGAGCCATAACACTAAACCAAAAATCACCTATAAATACCAAAAATCACTCTTGCAATTTTATACAGTCCCCAAAACAGAGATCCCCAATATAAGTAATGAGTTATATTGGGGTATATATTATCTCTGGCCACTGTAAGTAGATCAGTGCAAGTATCAGTGGATAAACTGGATATATGAGTGTCTCCATCAGAATCATTTGAGAGGAGAGCTGTAAGAAGAGACCGTTTGTGAGGAGGAGAACGTTCATGATGAAGGAAACAGAATATAGAACAGTTCTGATCGCACTAATGTGCAGAACATCATTCATGGAACAGTACGTTTCAACAATCTTCAGTCTTATTTATCTCATTAGCTCCATTCCAAGCCCCAGAAGGTGAAAACAAACTGCTTATTATCTCATGAAAGCCTGTGTATTAGTGATTGTTGGGTTGAAATTCACAGACTAAATAATTACTCTCTGTTTGTGTCTCTCCCTCCATCCTCCATGCATAATAAGAGGCTTCTGGAGAGATGAGTAATCTGGTTCCAGCATGCCTCTCCCGGCACACTCCCCTCTTCACGCGATCGTCAGATGGCAAGGAGGCTTAGTCAACCCCTCGCTATAGGCCAGGATAATAATTGCTGTATTAATTGGTGTTGTCCAAGCTCGACAAAGTATAAAAGATCCCACTGGGGCTAATAATTAATGTTTTTCTTAGTTCCTCTGCTTAGCTTTTCTTTCTCTTTATTTCCTGTGTCTCTATCTCTCCCTCACTCTCCCTCTTACCCCTCCCACCTGTACTCTTATATTATTAAGTAAGTGGCTGGATGTTTACAGTAAGGTTAATTTACAGTATTTTTAGACTTAAAGCTAGCCAACAAAACCATTTATATATATATATATAGCAATTAGTTGGCAATTACTTATTTGCGTTTGAATATTACACTTGGAAAAATACTTTCTTTTTTTTTACATTTTAAAAACTTTCTTTATTTACATGTATTTAAGGTGCATCATCACCTAAAGATTATTGGCTCTGACAACAAACAACAACGTTCTGCAAAGTTCTGCTTTTTCTTGTGGAGGCTCTATTTGAGGTGATTCAGAGGAACTATGCAACTTCATACACAGTTTCTGTGTCAGGCACAAATTCACAATGCTTCATTATAATATACTGAAGTACAGAAACTTCTCAACAGATCCAATCTTAGAGTCAACCATGTCATTCTAATTAAGTCCCAGTACACTTGAACTTCTTAGTAGCTGTCAATAGATTACCCAACAGGCCTGCGTCTGCGTAAAGGCTGGTAATGGTCTTGACCCCCTACCTTTCACTTTTCTTTGAAAGGCAGTAGTAAGACAACTCGTTCATTAAAAAGCCTCATTAGTCTTTTTCTGGTATGAAGGTTGTTCTCGAGGTAACACATTTTTGGGAGTCCATTTAAAAGCCTCTAACTGAGCGTTCACTAGCGTATCAAACTCTACAGATCTGCAGCCTTATTAGGGAACAGTCCTTGGTTACCACACAACCGTTTGTCAATTCTCTGAAGACACCTAATGACACATTTGTCAGTAAAAGTCCTGCTCTTTGTTAATCTTCCAGCTGCATTTACTGTTATACTGCCTTTAATTGTGCCCACAGCCATAACGAGGAGGAACAGGAGACTTGGTGTTAGCAAAAGGACTGTAATGATATGTTAGGGGGAAAATCTACAGTAACAGAACTATGGCTGACCTTTATTTTTGAAACAAGAAGAGCATTACATAGCATTGACATCTTATGATTGCAGATCTGATCTGTCCTGATTACAGGTGTTTTCACACTGGTCAAAGAAGAGAAGGTGTCACCATTGTCAGAGTGCAAGAACGTTTCCAGCCATTGTATGAGAGGGCGGTCACAAAGCACATAAATGGATCACATTTGATGCTAAACCCTTGCAAAAAGCCACATTTATGCGGACTGGGATTACAGGGTAGATAGTTGTAAACCTTGGTGTCCAGTACTAAATATTTTGGTAGCAACTGTCCAAAAATAACAAATGTTAACAATGGATTATTGATTTTTATCAGTGGATTAACAAATGAAAAATACTGTAGTGTAAAACAAATAAGTTAAGATCATTATGTTTAAAATGTAGCAATTAGCAATTATTTACAATATATAATTTATTATTTACCATTATCATTTATACCAGAATTATGTTGAATTAACTTTCAAACGAATGGATAAACATAATATTTATATTACCTCAGTTGTACAAAAAAATGTTCTCAGGCAATTAATATTTTTGCAATAATTTATTATTTTGTTGTGGTGCTAATGATGGTGGACATGGTGGAAAATGAGGATAATTTCTAAGGAAACTGTATAAGATGCCCATAGGGCAGATCAAATGGCTGCCTTCCCAGCATGCACTGCTGCGTGAGATACTGGTAATTAACTTAATAGGGGCCTTTTAATTACAGTGGACGGCTGATTCGTGGCATGTGTTGATGCTCCCCCACTGGCCTAAACAACCACTTGCTGCCTTGTTAAAGATGAACACTAATGAATCTGATAGCAGGCTGTTATCAGACAACAGTAGGAAGCATATTTGAAATGGTCGGACTGTGGCACTCTGGTCATGTGATCAATTCTTGGTGCATTCTTGTTTTATTGTTGAGCTTACACTCCTTTAAAAATGTAGGTTTTTGCAGATCTATTTTAGTTTTTAATTTCATGAATTTATTGTTGCTTTCTGTTATATAAAAAACAATAACAGAATGCTGTTAGCATCTTTACACACTGTGGATACAGATATCATTAGCAAATATTGTGCTAATGATAAGGAATTATATAAAAATGTGCAGTTTAAACTCTTTCCACTAATAGATCTGGTCTTGCAGTGTTGTCGTAGTAATGATTTACATGGGACAAACTGAACTATATTTTATCAGAATGAATTTCCATCCACAAACCAACCCCATCAATTGTTGTATTTCTAAATTTAATCTGAGCTGTATTTTGTTATTGTGAAAATAGTATTGTAGGTTATACAGCATGGGACACTATAAACATTCTTCAGCTGAGTTCATCAGTTACTGTTCAGTTGATTCTTTCACAATGAAAAAGAATAATAAGCAAAAACTTTGTGTGTTTTTAGATGTTTGCCAATTTAGGAAGCTACTGTATAGAAGCATAAAATGCTGTCAGCTGCCCAACCCAAGCAATAATGTGTTAATTAGTCTGATAAATTACGTTCAAAACAATGACATGTTTAAATAGCCCAATTTAGCTTGAATCCTAAGTGAGATATTACATCAAAAGCCATCAATTTCCTCCTTTTTTGCTCATTTGAAGAGGCGTGTGCCTTCCTGAAAGCATTTTAAAGGTTACGATTTCCTTTGACGATAAAGCAGTACCTTTTAATGAAATTCTAATTAGTAATTTCATGGACTTTGTTATTAAGCATATCTGATTAGTGCACATTTTTACAGCACAGCTCTAATTAGAAACACTTACTGTATGGTTTCTAACAATTCTTGTTTCAAAGATGGAGCAAATTTGTTAAAAACCTTTTTGGTAAACAATAAAAGTAACAGTTCAGAGTTCTAATTAAGTTAAAGTGTGATTTTTTTTTTTCTCCACACCCTCTCATTCCATTAAAGTGTGCCAGAAATTAGCAGAAGTGTTTGCTTTTGATATTTATTCACCCTGAACTTCATTAAAATTATTTTAATACTAAATTACACTGGTGCATACATTGCTGAAACATTAGATGACCATTAAGATCACAAAGGTCCCACTCTCTATATTAATACAATATGATCATTTGCATAATATTTATAATATATCACTCTCACTACTGGTCTAGTTAAGCATAAACACACTCTTTGTTTTATCAGCTTTAAAACATTTAATTATGATGTTAATTCCTTCTTTTTTTGCCAATAGACATCCTACAATTTTAATTAAACACAACAGTAAAATGAGAATATAAATAAACCTAGAAAATGTCAATTACTACCATGATTGCAATGGAAGTTGTAATCAAATACTGTATACATTTGCTTCACAAAGATTGACTTATTGATTCTTACTGCTACACATGTGACATTAACTTTTCAAAGCACGGGCCCTCCTGCAGTCCCAAACTGCCAGTGTGTTTCAACACTGGCGATCTGTTGGCTTAATGACTGACACCCCAGTACAGGAAAGCCCATTCAAAGTCCACAGAGCCTCAGAGACCACCCCTCCAAACCCAAGCCTCATCCCCTCTTCTCCCCCACTTTTTAACATGAAGTCTACCTTGTCACGTCCCAAGCAGGACCAGCAATTTGGTATAATAATTACCAGACATCACCACAATGAAACATCAGTGTCTGAACTTCTTTGGGCCCAAATGAATTTTAATACATTTGGAAAAGGTTGGCCGGAGGTGGGAAAAGGGTCTTGCAATGGAGGGGAGGGGGAGAGCTCACATGTGGAAGCACTTTAGGAAGTGATAAATGATTTGAAATCCATTGCGTCCCCCTGAATGGAAATAAAGGTGAACAGGTGTTAAATGCTAACTGCTGGTGCATTTTTAATCTGGATGAAAAGAGATTCCCTGGTCTTTGGGATCAGAAGTTGCAAGACAGAGATGATGTGTCAATCTGTGAGTAAAATAGCTGAAGTTTGGAATTTTGCAGGTTTTAGCTCTCTTGGGTTCTACTGATCACTGATCAGGTTATGGACAGGTTTACTACTATTTAAAATACCCGTATATTTAGTATTTAAAATCTGTGTGCACTGCTATTGTACAATGGGTTATGATTGGACACTCAGCTCCAGACAGCTTGCACATGCCTTCAATACAATTATATTTTAATGTATTTACAATTCAAAGACGTTGTTTCAAATCTTTCAAGTAAACAGTAATTTGATAAATTATCAATTATTTTTCATGTAAAAATCTGTTAAGTGTATCATTGGTAAAATATAGATATATGTTTAAAATTAAGAGCAATTATTTGTGAATTTGACTGTCAGACATTTGGCCGGTTGGCAAACGTAGTTGAATATGTCCACGGTTTATGCTATGAACTATGTGACCAACTATGTTTTTCAAATGTATTATTATAAATACTTTGCTTTATAGCATGTCTTGATATACATCAGACATCACTCCTGTGACTGATCAATATGTCAGTGTGATGTCATTGAAAACAAAATGTTGCTTTTGCTAATTGTTCTCTAAATAAATGTCACTGTAATATTCTGATATTTGTTGTGGGTGAATATTTTTCAAACTGTTTACAAGGTCAATCCAAAAATATTATGTTGGATGACAATATATGTGTCTATGCCCTGTAATTAAAGCTTTCCAGATTTATTAACATTTATATCACTTACAGCAAAAATTTCAGGAATGAGATCTACAATATAATTTACCGGTTTTGCTAAACAAAAATGTGTAAATAAAACTAAGATTGGTTCATCAGCAGAATGATACACATTAGATCATGTTTTTCAGAGCAAAATCATGTTTTTGTACCTGTAAATATTTTTTGGCTTTTTTTAACATGTTTCTGATTTTCAGGCCCTCAAAATTAATCTGTTTAAAGTGGAAAAAACATTAATCCCTTTTCCCCTTTTAGTAACAATATGAGCTACTTGGCTAACGAATAATCTCACAATGTAATTTGTTTGAGTGTTGCTCTGTTTGTTTGTTTTTTGGTGATTTTCTCTCTCTTTCTATTCTTCTTTTTGTATGTCTTTGACTCTCTCACACCCGTCAAACTCTTGATTTTATGCATAGTTTGGGAAAAGCAGCTGAATTGTCCACTTGTTTTAAGTCGAAACACTCTGGGCTTGTTTGGTGCCAGCTGTCCAAACATGAGAGGCAGAGATGATGATGGTAGTTTAGGGGGTTGAGGAGAGGGCAGCGCAATCTGATGACGATGTGTTATATTTCTCCCTGACCCCAACACATCCCAGAATGCATTACAGCTTAGCACACTCTAATCAGGCGGCGCACAGTGGGAGATGTACAGCTGGTGAGACTATTCATTGTAATTCAAGTTAATTTACATCATACCTATAGGCTGGCCCAGAGCCCAGATGGAACATAATCCTATCTGTTCTCCAACACACGTTAACCATTTCATTAGCCCCCCAAAAACACTGCTGCCTTCTGCTTTTTGGTTTGGATTTTCACTGCTTACAAGACCACCTCAGACCAAGATGAATTTCATTGCTTTATTGCTTAATTGCATTGCATTGCTTCGTTGCTTCTGGTGTTGGTCTAGCTAATGGTTTAGGTTTAGCATAGCTAAGATGTTCCCTAATACATACTTACTGGACAACCAGCATAGACTTTCTGGTAAAACCAATTAACTTGCTGGTCAAACTAGCCAAGGCTAGGATACCAGTAATGCATGCTAAAGGGAAGCACAAAAATGATGCTTGCCTTACCCAGAAAAATAACCAAAAAGCAGGCTGTGCCAGATCATTGTTTTGTTTCATTGCTGTTTTATGGGAGTTTTATTGGTTATTACATTAATAACATGGGCAAACTAATTTACCAAATCCTGTCTGCTTTAAAACTGCTGTAACAAAGGCTGGGAGGGTGGAAATCAATCTTAGACTTGTGGCAGAGCTGCTGACCCATTTACACTTTGAAGACGGTCACTTTTAAAAAAAGAAGGGAGGGAAAAAAGAAACGAAAAAGCAAGTTATTTAACTACAAACAACGCCAACCTTCCCCATTCCAGCTGCATAATCAAGCATAATAAGTGGCCTGCAAAGGTCCACTTAATGTATTTCTAACACCGCAGACCAGCTAATCCTGTCACAGAGAATAAAATGGAAGGATGTGTGCACGTGTGTTTGTGTGTGTGAGTGTGTGTGAGTGTGTTGGGGTGGAGGGGTGTTGTGTGTTTGTGTGTGCGTGTAAGCTGCAGTGTGGATTTAAATGTTTAACTCCATGAAGCCTCATATTTCTGCCCAAGTGCAGATCCATTTTTCCGCTTTAGTGGCCATCAAGGAATAGAGAAAATAACAATAACAGCAGGGGCAGAGCAACAGTTCACAGTGGACTGAAATATGCCTGTAATGACTGCTCTTACTCTGTCTCTAAATAGAGACCTCCTCTGTCAAGCCCTGTAAAGCATATCCAAACTCTGCATAATATTCACACGAAGAGTTAGACATGAGAACCAATCTGAAATTTTAGATGTGTTTATTTAAAAAGAGCAGATAGGACAGAGATTCTACCAAGTCAATTCTTTCAAGACATAGTTCCTTTATTTTAATAGTGTCTTAGTTCTGCGATTTCGTTCGAGCTGTACACGCTTGCTGACCTTGGTTAGATATTTTTAACCGTCCTATCTCGTTCTATTGTGGATAGTGCAGCGGAGCTCGAAACTCTGAAGAGTTTGTAAAGCGTGAAATTTAGTGACGCATGTGACGCTAGGCCAGTCAAGAGACAAAATAAACAAAGACGTCACGGAAAACAAACAGAGATTGGAGTGCATCAGATGCCCCCCTCTCTTTCCCTGGCTCTGTCAAAACACCTTTCCCGGGATCTGTAAAACAGACAAGGTCCATTAGGAGCTCAAGCATATAATCACATCTCTGTAATGAGTTATTAATTAAACCAGGGGCATTCATTGCCCTGCTAACAGCCTCATAAACAATTGACTGGAGATTTGTGATTTTTCACTCGCTGACACCATTAAACAAATCAATATTGGGTTTTGCAGCGAGAGCTCTGCACCCGGCTTTCCCTGGTTTTTGCCAATCAGCCGCTTTGAATACTAATAAGGGAATTAGTCGCCTCATATTCCGCATGTGTCCCATCAAACAGATCCTTATCAAGGGGGAGCAGAAGACTCATTTGCATGGAGGAAGACTCTGCTTTGTAGGTAAAGATTTCACAATATGTCATTCATTTTGGTTTGTTCTCTCATCCTCCATCTTCCCCTCATGTAGTTAAACACATTTAGGTCCACTAAATGAAGAAAAACACAATGTGCCATCACTGGCCCCAAGGAAGCAGTTTATCCTGCTGTGACAACTCTTGAAATTTCTTTAAACGTGTCTGCTTTCATGTCTGTGTGATGTTTATCATATTTTTTAATATATATTTATTTTCTGAAGCATCCAATGTTTTTCTAATGACATCTCTGTCCTTTCTTTGAAAACGCTGCTGTCAACGAGCAGAGACCCAGCTAACCCCAGCTAGCGTTCGGGTTCCTTTTGATAGCTGCAACAATATAAGTTGATAAACTAGCACTTAGCGCACCTAATGATGTTTACCGTTCAAAGCATGGAACGAGAGGCTATAAAGTTTGCTTTTATATGTGTTGCATTGCATTTAGCATGAGAACAGCTAGCATGAGAAAAACATCTCATAAAATTAAGCTAGTCTGCACTACAGACATATCCATAAAATACTTTGCAAACACCTGAGGAGAACATAATGTACATAATGAAGGTTCAGTAAATATTCAGCTAAATGCGTTTAAGCATCTACATGTTTAAATGTATAAACACCATAAAAGCTTGTGTGCAGGTCTGTAGTGTTTTTTTTTTGTAGAGCACCTTATTAATTCACTTTACAAGGGCTCTTGCAATAACAATCTTCCATCTTACCCAGGTCAGTGATTTAGCAATCACTGTGCACTCATTTACACTTAGTTTTCAATAAACCACTCTCTTAACTCAGGTTAGGGATAAAATTATGCCAGACCTCCCCCACTTCTGTGATCCTGAAATCATTATCAAGGCCCAGGTTTAAGTTTCACCAGGTGGGCAGGAGATGGAGAGAGACACTCATTTACTCAAACTCAGCAATGATACTGGGTCCATCCCTCTTCTTCTCACCTGAGTGCCTCAGAGAAAGAGTTGGCTGGGGGAAGGCTCTGTATAGGCCTTGTGTGTGGTCATGGAGAGGAGCAGCTCTGTGGGTCTTCTGCAGGAGATTGGCTCTTTAATTGAGGCAGGAGTGATGCTCATCATCTCTTATTAATGAGGCTGGTTTAAAAAAGTAGCAGTATGTGTGTTTCAGAAAATGAGAAGGCCAAAGAGGAAAAAGTGAGGTGAAGAGGCTTAGAGACATGCCTGGCCATCTCAGGGTGGTTATTAGTCTTTGCACTGAATTGTTCTGCATTGTGCGTGTGTGTTGTGTGTGTGAGCTTTCAATCTACTTCAGAGTGTCTAATGAGGCAAAAGAGAGGCTTGCTTATGCTATCAGGTATCAATCGCAGTCAATATGTCCAATTAAGATCAAAGCACAATGTGATTTTAAACTTCCATGAAAAGAAAAATGATCTCCTAATTAATATAGATTATCCAGAGAACACTGGAAAAAGTGAAAGAGGCTGGTCCGTCCATGAGATACTTATGCGCTGTTCACACTAGCTCACACTAGGCTAGTTCCTCTTGTGAAGCATAACATTATGCAAGGCATTATGGGGGATGAAGTGGGTGTGGCAGTTGTAATGGTAAGCCATTTAAAAATATTTTTGTGGGTTTCAATGAAATACTATTGGCAATTTAAAACTTGCAGTGGACCCCCAGCATTTAATAGAAAGAAACAGTAAGGTGACCAGAAAACTTTATCTGGCCTGATTATTCAGTTATTCTTCACCCGTCTTACTGCACAAGTTGTTACTGCACTTGGTGTTCTCAGCCCATGCTGGCTGTTGAGGTTGCCAAACTCATTTCACCTTGCAGACCTCAGCTTGACTCTATGCCAGACAACCTACAGTGATAAGCAGTAAGTGATGAGCATTTAACCTTCAATCTCTTAAGGGAGAGTTATTATACAGGCACAGAGAGATGCTGCACTGTATGTGAAAACAATGAGTAATGCATCTAATGCATCAAACTTGCATCGCAATGGCAACATAAAAGGGTGCATAAATACATACAATACCAATTGCATCTATAGATTGGATTAACTGAAGGAAAGGAGTGCTCATAGACTCATAGACTGGTTTCTACACTATTCATTTTTCTCAGCAATAGCAGTCTGGTAATGGTAGGAGACCATCTGCGACCTACAGTTCACACATGGGTATGCTTTCATCTCAAAAGTTAAGTCGTCACTGCTTTGGCGCTGAAAGTGCTGACAGGTATGTTCTCACACTCACCTGCAGAACTCAATAGTTTCCAGCGATGAAGTTATTGTGCTATGTTACTAAGTTACAGTCATTCATTCTCATTGCATCATCAAAAAAGAAAAAGGTGGTTGCAAGATGGTCGGTTTCTTTTGCACAGCACACATGGGCCTCAGATTATGGGCTTTTAATAAGTTTACGAGCACTACATGGAATCTGCAGTGTAATAAACAGCTAAAATCATATTTTAACTTTAAAGGACCAGCTGCCACTGTAACTAATGAAAAAAACCCTCTGAACTTTTTAATATCAGTTTCATATGGTGGCATACGAAACTAACACCAAACTCTTGTTTTTCTCTGTCTGCATATTGATTACATACATCATCTTATGTTGGCATTATGTTATGTTGGCACATATAATAGCACATATGTTGGCATTTGTGGAAACAAGTGATAAGAGGACCTGTGTTAAGCAGTTGATATGTTGAATACATGTTAAAGACCTGTGTTAAGTAGTCAGTGTAATGATCACACACTTAAAGCTGTGAGGTTGAGGACGAACCTGAGACATGTCATCACTGTCCCTCAGAGGTGGAGGTCAGGAAGCCCAATTATTTGCAATCAGAGAGAGAGGACACCCCTTTACCCCCTCCTCTTATCTAATGAAATGGAGACAGGTCACTGTGGTCCAATTAAACAATCAAAATTCAAAGGCTAGTCACTCTGGTCTCCATTACTGAGATTGATCAGGTGAAGTTGATCAACAAGCCAGTACAGATATCTGTTGATCATGCATTAAGCAAATTTATTTCTTCAAACCTCAGTTGCACTTGACAATGGCCTAAACCCGATCAAAAACAGTGACCTTTGCATGTTTGATTAGCATTCAGTAAAAAAAAGAGCATTAGACGAACCAGAGAGTTCTACTGTTTGCTTAATGACACATTCAGACATGTTAAATAATTACAGGTTTGACTAATTCTGGAAAAATTTTGTGATTTTATTCTTGTTTGTTTATTGGTTGTTATTTATTTTGCAGTTTTTTGCAG
>JBAJNP010006793.1:0-24497 GCA_036877545.1 Yasuhikotakia modesta | reverse complement strand
TGCAGAATAAAGTGTTTTAAAAGGTTAGCTTACTTTGGCATCTTTGTTCTTTCCCTGGTGAACAAAAAGAGACTGTTAGGTCCAATGAGACATTTCTCCTTAGACTTTATTCCAAAGACTATAATGTAATGAGGGACTCACAGAACGGATGTTGACAGAAATATAGGTTGTCAGGTCTAAAGCCTTCAGTGTTAAACAATCTTGTGCCAGATTGCGTAAGATCCTTATACATCTGCTTGTCTGATCCTTCAAAAAAGCTGTTAAATACTTGTTACTTAAACATAAAAGAAATAACATATGTTCAATTAGAGTAGAAGGTCCAATGTAAATTTTTCTACCACAAATCTAAGTTTTAAAATTACAATTTCACACAAATTACAAATTACTTTGTCCTACCTGCTGGATTTGTATCTAAGCAGTGGGCTGTTCCGGCAGAGGCAGGAAAAGTGAAAGATTCCTGTTCACCAGCCTCATTCACAGTTTGAATCACATCTCCATACTGTGAGTGGATCAGTGACAAAACATTAATATAACATTGCAAAAGTTTAAATATTGGAAAAAGGGTCATCAATTCAAATTGTGTATTTTCACAATTTGTGTTAATCTGAGTAGCTACTACAATTTAAACATAATTCAGAAATATTAAACAATTTACCAGGTATCCTGGAGAATTTTCTATTTCAGGACTTTGAGTTGCGCTGGTGTCCTCAGAGCTACCAAAGAAGAATCCCACAAATTTGCCAAACAGGGAGTCAAAATTTTCCTCAGTGGGAATTGTGGGAGTTTCAAATGACATTCCTTTTTCATCTACAGGAAACAAAAAAATCTAACCCTTTCCTTATAAAATGAAAATAGTTTATAGTTGATATTTGATGTTGGTTGTTGTTTTTTACAGTACAGTACTGGTCAATACATTATAACACATCAAAGCAATGTTAATTCAAGATACTTTAAACAAATTAAACATACAAAATTCTTTGTTATTTCTTTTTTTACCCCCATGCCATTACAAAACTTAGTAATAGCTATTTTGGTTTTTACGGTTAATTTTTTTTTTACAGTGCAATTAAATCCTGTTCATACACAACCACAGTGTACATCATATAAATATGATGCATATGAAAGAACATAAGTGGCTGGAACATTCATCACTGGCTTTTAATTATTAGTTAAACTATCCATTTAAATAAAAATATGTACATACAGTTAGCAGACTGAATACAGAAGATATCAGGGTTGACCTCTTGCTGGACAGACGTCTGCACACTGGACAAACCCTCTGCTGTGGTACTGAGGGAATAGACAACTGTATCCTGCTTACATAGTCTGGGGTCACCACTGTAAAGATAAAGGTGGAAACATCTATTGACTTACCAGTGAACAGGTAATACTAACTGCATACTGCATACTTGCATACTGCATACTTGCTTCAATCACTCCATCACAACTCTCAATAGTTTCTAAAGTGCTCACCTGATTCTCTTTGTCAGACAGTCAGTGAATAAGGACAGTTCCTCTCTGCAGTCTGGATCACAGCAACAGTTAATGTCACACTGCTTGTCTTGTAGGTTGCATGGGCACATATTAATGACTGAAGAGAAGAAGCAGGTCTATTAGCTTAAATCAAACACACAATCCACAATGTTGTTTAGCCAGTGGATCAGAGGGACCCCCTTTCTAACATATATCTGTATTTTTATGTAGAAACCTGATGAAGAAAAATGTGACTGTGAATCTTGTTTCATAGCCACTTTAAATACTGCCTTAAAAATACTGCCCTAAAAATACTGCCCTACAACACAGTGAGACAGATGAAGGGACTATAGTGAGAAAAAGCTAATAGGCCAAGCCAAGATGATGACAAGCCGACTGTACGAAAAAAAACTGGGGAAATGTCGAAGAATATGACATTCTGTACTTATTTTATTTCTCCTTAGGAACTTATGATTGTCCTCTAACACAGCTGGTCCATCTAACGTGACGTTACCTTCAGTCACAGGAGTAGGGAGAACACCGGACACGGGCAGAGGTGATTCGGTGGCGAATCGCGGTAATTCGGACTTTGTTTCGGGGATGGAGGTGTCTGTGGACTCAGTCTGGTCGGGATTCGCCGTCACAGATTCGGAAAGATCGGCGGTTGGATCTGGGTAAAACGACGGCGCGGGACTCATTTCTAACTCCGTTAAATGAAGCGATTCATCTCGATCAGAAAACGTGTCGTTCCCGTCTCTTAGTGTGATGTTAATGTTTTCGGTAGTATTTGTGTGTTCAATGAACAGCGCAGTTTCTAAATATACCAAAAAATAAAACCAACACAACACCGCCATGCTTGGTTACATCGCGTTATCGTTGGTATCCAGGAAGTGAAATGCATTGTGGGATTGTGAGTACAAACTATTAATCTCATTTACGTCAAGCTGATTTTTGACTGTGGCTACGGCACCAAATCGCGCCTTTAATGAAATGTTAAATGTATTTCAGACCGAATGCAATGACTGCGTTACTTAGTGATTCCTATGGTGTGAAGAAACTTTCAGCCTGCATAACATAAATGTAACAATTTCAACCATAATTAAAATAATAATTATTAATATAGATCCATGTCCTACATGCAATTCCACAGACTTATCTTCTGTAATAACTTTACTGGTTTAACCAAAGTATATATATCTCTGTTCTAACCAGTGTCCTTCTATATATATATATATATATATATATATATATATATATATGAGCTCTGACGCAAACGACGCTCTTTCGTCCTTGGGGTTCTACTACACTTTTACGTCATCGCAGAGTGTCACGTGATCTCGGGTCCCGTATGTGCTTGTCTCCGGAACACGGGCGCTGGTGACTGAGAATGTGAGTGTAGGCAAGGATGTTGGATAGGATGGAGCTTACTGGAGTAACTTTGTCCATTAAATCTGCCAAAACATAAAAGAGTCGTATATTATACTTGATCGCCATTCAGTAAAGGAGAAAAGGACACTTGACTATTTTAAATCGGATTGGTTTGCTTTGTGTGTGTTATCTCTGGTAAACGGACCCGAATGTTGGAGAGAAACGCTGGCTGCTCACACAGGTTCGGATCGTAGAGAGACGGGAGACGGGCTCGGCAGGTAGACGGTTACCGTACATCTTAGGGGGATGTTATCGGTCATTTCATATGGCAGGATCGTTGCCAGGGCTGTCCTGGGTGGACTCTCGCAAACAGACGGCAGAGACTATAGCCTTATCACGGCGAGCTGTGGTTTCGGGAAGGACTTTCGTAAGGGGATACTGAAGAAAGGCATGTGCTACGGGGATGATGCCTGTTTCATTGCCCGGAACAAGTCTGCTGATGTATTAGGTGAATGATCACACTTGTACCTGACGCACATACCATCCACAAGTTCACTGTGTCTTTTAATATACTATTTCACATATAACGACTTACTACATTAATAGCCAGATTGGTGTGTACCGATGCATAATAGTTGCTGACATCAAGGCAGACACTTCCTGCTTGTTATGGATTTTAACCACGGAGGTGACCTTCACAAATGTCAGTTCTTGTTTTACGATGGGGTATGAGGCAAGATAGTCCAGCCCTCACCTGAAATAACCTCCCCTTTATGTGATTTTTAAACATTTTCCTTATGTGAGTGGATTTAATTGGAATTTATTGAATAATGATACAATACTAATAATCTTACAATGTACATATAATGCAAATGTATTGTAGAAATGAACAGTTAACTTGGGTAGCTGAGTTGACCTTTCACCCAGAAAGATGCCAGACTGAACCCCAAAGCGCGACTAGTGGCGGAAAACGGAGATTCAATGTAAACGTTTACGTCATGAAAGCATAGATATAAGTGAACTTATATCTATGAATAAGTGAATATATATTTAAGATGTAAGATGCTCAGTGAGCATCTAAATACTTGCTTTTATTGACTAGAGTTACGCATGCGGTCTTGTTCATGTTTTTAAAAGTATATCGATACGTTGAAACAATATCAGTGCATTAAACGCATGTACTTTAATTCAACCATGATATGCAGACTCCTGATGCCAATAAGTACATTTTGCATGAGTTGTTTTTAAAGGTCAGAATGGTTGCGCATGGGGGCCGCCATGTTGTTTATTCATATCCACGTTCCAGCGACACACGCGTTATCATTGTCCCCTCTGTGACCCACAGAAGTAATGTATTTATCACCTTCGCTTTCAATAACAATCATAGACAAACGCTAAACATGAGCGAGTTTAATTCTCTTCTGTGTTGAGTTATCAAATAAAAACACTAGTTTCGGATTGTGTTCATGCGCTTCACTGGAGGGTCACCGGCTTTTGTTAGAGAACATCGCGGAACACGTGTTAGGCGGACCAGCTGTCTAACAAAAAACTTCGATTCGTTTTCTTTCTCTTTACCTCCGGCGAAATACTGTAGTTAACTATTGCCAAACTAGATTGTCTGAATTAAATGCATATGTCGGGTCCGAACCTGGCAAGTTTGTTGAAAACGTGAAATATTTAATGTGTTTAAGTGTATTAAAAGCAACCGTTTAATATTTTGTAAAAAGTAAATTGTTTGCTCAAGCTGCCCAGTGGGAATTTTCTATCAGTGAAGACAATATTGACAAATGGTGTATTTAAGGAAACATGCACAGTTAAAACAGTCATTATCAAGAAATAAACTTTGGCACCGTGATCTTGGTTTTGTATCACCCTAGAAAGGTTTATTTTGTGATAAAGACTTACAGATTGTACATTGTTCTTTAGATAGTATTGCACCAAGTGTTTGACAGATAAAGGTAATGAGTCTTGGGAAAGGTGCTTGCGTCTAGTGTTGGACTACTGCCTTAAAGGTCTGTAGATGACTTCCACTTTCCAGTCCAATTAACTTACTGAAACAGGTTAAACAACTGGTATTTATGTGGCATTGAGATCACATGCCTCATTGCTGCAATAGGACAGTTTATCAGCGGTTTATGTGTAACTGAGAGGGAGGTGTGAACCTTTGAAATCACATTAGTGGTTGGATGAGAGTTGTTCAGTGTAAGACTTCCTGGAGCCCTCACAGATTCTCAATTACAGCCAGACCTTAATCCAGCAGTGATTACAGGCAAATGTTAAACCCTGCCTGTACCTCACCTTTCATTTTTCTGTTAAGCATTTCCTATTAAACTGAAGAATAGATTGGAATAGACATTTGTTATCTTTTTCTTCGTTGTGCCAGCTGGAAAGTCACTGTGTTTATATAAATCATGCTTGGTTCACTGATGGTTTGGATTGTGTTGCGTAGTTACGCTGTTTTGTAGAAAAGCATGCAAGAGACAAGCCTGTTTTGAGTACTTTTGACTGTGAATGTTGGGAGGCAATTTCGCTTCTGTGCAAAACTCTTGTTTTTAAGTCAAAGTTCAGTTATCAAATGTAATAGGCAGTAAAACATGCTTTTAGTTAAGCCAAAATGCTGGGTAGGGTTTCTGCAGAATATTAGCATGTCCGTTTTTTCCTCAGTGACTGGTTGTATTTCGAACCCTTTGTAGCCGTGATGGTGGTTGTCTGTCTGTTTGAAACTGGATCTGAATGTTTGAGGGATGGATTCTCGTGACATCACCGTTTGGCTTGCTGAAGCTGCTGGCAACATTTCTTTCTGCAAAATAATATGGTGACATTCATGCTAACTCTTATTGTCACAATCCTATGTAGTGACTCACTTTGTAAAAGATAAATTGGTTATTGCCCAGTTTCCCCCTCTGGCCAGCATGTTTGAACCTTTTGGTCAATTTTTCTCAATTGCAGAAATTCAGTCTGCACATTATTTGAAGGTAAATTAAATTGCATTTATAGCTAGCTATACTTAATGACACTGAGATTTTAACTCTGGTGCCTCCTTGACTACTGGGGGTTTGTCATTTCCAGACCAAAGAAAGCCTACAATACATACAAAATACAAAAATTGGTGGCTTGATGAACAGTAAAGCATTGCATATCTTATCAAATAACGAGTCAGGAGTAAATATCTGGCTATATTTTGTCAACCCAGGGGTCATGCCATGATATCCGACAGGTGCTTTGTTTAACAAAGACAGCAGGTGTGATACAACAGAAGGCAGTTGTGTATTACCATCACAATACTCAGTCAGTCAGCAGGTCAGGAAGGGCATTTGTGGCAGCTGCTGTCTGCTGACTCGTGGCGTCAGAAAACACAGTCTCTGTGGTTTTCAGGTTATTGTCAAATGTTAGGTGTTAAAGCTGTGAGAGTTTAGGAGATTCACACGCATTTTCCCTTTATCTTGTTCTGTCAGGTGTCGCGGACGGTGTGGGGGGCTGGAGAGATTACGGTGTGGACCCGTCCCAGTTCTCCGCCACTCTGATGAGGACGTGTGAACGGCTTGTTAGGGAGGGCCGGTTCACTCCCAGCAATCCCGTGGGAATCCTCACGACTGGCTACTATGAACTCCTGCAGAACAAAGTGCCTCTGTTGGGTAAGATATTGTACATGCACACACTGTGACCTATATGGTGAGTCACGCTCATTGCTGGTAGTATAATATAAATAATTTAGAAGTCTGCAGAATGACTCACATCTTGTGCGTCGTGATGTAGAACATTCAAGCAGTTTTTTGTCAACCATTTTGTCAAACAAAAAAGTGTTAAAGCGGCATATAGTTGCTTAAAAGGCAACATATCCTATCGGATGTGTTGTAGACGTATTACTGTGTTATGTAAATATGGAGTCTGTTCCAAAACATAGTAAGCTGCCTTGGTGTCCACTATCAACATGTAAGAGTCCGTCCTTAAATGGACGCCCAACTGCTCACATGTGTTTTTCTCTAAATAGGCAGTAACCAATATAATATTGCATAAAATAAGATATAATAGTTTGCGTGATGCTATACAACAGCATTAAAAATGCATTGGGTACATAATTATTGGGTCCATTGTAAGTTCAGTGAATGCTTTTTTTATTAATGCTTTGATGCTTGTTGATATTAAATAAATGTATGACTGAATGTTTGTTACTAACATTTCTCTCCATGCGTATGTCATCTTGAATTATTTTTTACAGTTACAATTTTAAAAATACTGTGTTAAAACTAGTACTGTGTAGTAAAACTAGTTGAACAGAGTTGAACATTTATATCTATTATATAAATATAATAGATATCTGTTTAAATAGATATCCATTTAAATCCTAAACTGTCAGTAACTTGTTGTTTAAGAAAATATCAAGTCAGCTATTGGCCCAGATGCTGTTAATACAGAGACTAAGTTAGTTTCCTAAACATGGCATTGGATTACCAAGCACGCAGTTGCTCATCTTTTTTGTGAAACCTGACATCAGGGGCTGTCAGAAATGTTCCTCTATGCTCTTCATCTTGTTAAGTTGTTTGCCTCCTAAAAGTGACACACTTTTATTTTGGGATGGCATGCCGTGCGATAAAGGTCTGTGGGTGACCGTTCTAAGACAAGGTCGTTTGAACCACAAGGCCCTGTCCAAGAAACACAACAAGGAAAGTTTGTGTGACATATCAGGTTATCACTATATACCCTAATTTAACATGCATGCATAATTAATGATTACCTACAATAGCTAATCAATGCTAAGGAATTTCTTTGCCATTAAAGAAACTGTGAATAAAAATACTGTTATTATTTTGCTCTCATGTTGTCCTGTCATGTTGTCCTTGACACAAATAAAAGAATTTTTGAAGAATCCTCTAGCAGCACTTTCCCTACAAGAACATTCCTACAATGATTGGTCGTGCTCCTACCAGAAACAGTAAACGTCATAAAGAAATTTTAAGTAGTCTATATAACTTTATACTTAATAAAGCCATTGTTTCTTTATGTGAGAAGACTTGAGTCATCAAATGTTTCATTGATCAAATTTACCCTTGCATAGCACTTTGTTATAGTCTAGTGCGATATATATTCTTTCATTTTGGCCCATATCTGATTGTCACATGGTATCCATCAGTAATAATTATAATTTACTTTTTTTTTCCCTTTAGGGAGTAGCACAGCTTGCATAGTCGTACTGGACCGTCGAAGTCACAGGTTACACACCTGTAACTTGGGAGATTCTGGATTCTTGGTGGTCCGTGGTGGAGAGGTGGTCCATCGATCAGACGAGCAGCAGCACTACTTCAACACACCCTTCCAGCTGTCTATTGCCCCGCCGGGGTCAGAGGGTGTTGTGTTGAGTGACAGGTGGGTCAGTCTGCCATTAGATACACTCAGACCACTATTACAGATGTGCTTGGAGGCAAGTTTCAACTCACTTGAAAGCTTCCATGGGAAAGTCTAGAACTTTTTTTTACAGTAGATTATGGAATTAGGTCAGAGCCGTGGTCTAGTGGTCATGTGACATTGAACCAAGGTGCTCATGTGGGCAATGCAGGTTTGAGTTTGACTCATGTTTCCTGGTAAGGTTTTGTGGGTAGTTGCTAAGGTTTTTTAGATAGTCACATACTGGCCCACCCCCAAGTCTTTAATATTTTTGGCACCAGGTTCTTTCTGTAATGTAGGCCTATAGGGTTTTTGTCTGATTTATTGCCCATAAGGTAAAGCAACCTAAACATTTAGACAAGTATTAGCGCACCTCACCTTACTAAGTCACACAATTTGAAGTATTATTCATGTCCTTCATCTCACACAAACTACAGGAAGAGTCACTTGTACCAAAATGTGCTCAATGTTAGAGGTTTGCCCTAATTTTTAGCAACAGAGTTTATCCTGAATCTCTTAAAAGTGAGAACAGCCAAACATTTCCACCTAAACTTTTGCTCCCTGTCTGCATGTGTTTTATGTGGATGCCACGTGATCCCAGTGGCTCCCTGCCACAGTCCTGCCGGGGCGTTCAGCCAAACATGCACACAGAAGTGACCCAGAGCCTCCAATCACAGTGAGAGGTGGCAAAGAGGCCGAATTCCTCTCAGCCAATCAGCATCGCCCTGAAAACTTGTTTACATTTTTTTCCAAGTCTCTGTGGAGGGTGTGATTATTTTCAGGTCCTCGTGCGCTGCTAAATTTACACAGGACCTTTAGAGTTTTATGCCGTCCGGAGTTTGTTATGGCAAAGCTCCACAGAAGACATTGATCTTATTTTCTCCTGTGCGTCAGTGAGTCTAACCTGATCTTGACCCGAGTGTTGGGTTTAAGGACATGAAATATGTATTTACAGTAAATAAAGATTCACTGTTCATACTTTCTTTCATGCAAAACGGTAAATCAGTGTATTACAGACGAGTGTCATCTAAGACACAGTTCAGGTGCTATAGAGCAAAAAATTAATATACTAATTGTTAAACGTTTTTGCTATATGTTAGTTATATAGCTTTTGACTATATGTTAGTAGGGAATTAAAAAATTAAACCAAAGTATGAAACTTTAGTTTGTAAGTCACATTTTGCCTTTGTGCTATAAACATGATTGAATTCTTCAGTGCTAATTTTTGAGAGATATGCCCTTACTTTTCTACATAAATGTACAATTGTCTCAGATGAGAAATGCTAAATACTTACATTGAACGAGGCATGTGGCTCTTATTTTGCGATGTTGTGACTTAGTCCAGTATACCACCTTGACAACACCTTCTAAAACTCCCAACAACATCTAAAACTAAATCCAATTACAATTATGCTGTTTTCTAAAAAGTTGCATGAAAAGGGTATTCTCTCTTCAACTCTCTTATCCCCCAATACTTACCCAATTCACTAAGACTGATTAAACTAAAGCTTAAACTAAAATTCAGGTTTAAGGGATTTGAAGCTAAAGGGCCCAGTGTGGTTTCCAGGAAGTTAACCGTACTGCTTGGATTTTGTCCAAAGGTTATGTTGCGTCTAGACAAGTTCTTTCAACCCGGGACGGGTGTCTGTTACCCGTCTGGCTCGGTTGGGCTGAAGTCTGCCCAGTGACCACGTGCTAATTCAGTGGACAAGATCTTTTTTATCCAGATCTAGGCAATATGATAACATTAATTAATATTCATTTTTGTTACCGTAATATTAATATTATTCATAATATTCATAATTAATATCATTATAATATTCAATAAATATTAATTTATTCATAATGTGCTATATTACAATATTTCATCAGTATTGGACCCGATATTAACAGTCCAAACACAAAAAATATAACCAAAAGTACATCATCTAGTGTTAGAATATTGATACAGCATTGTGTGTTTTATTGCTTTTTAAAAGTAAGATTCTGCCTGGGAGATTAATTACTTCTACTTACAATTATATTTGAATTTTAGTGGCTATTTTGTTATTTGTCAATGTAATTTAGGTCACATTAAGTTCAGTCCATGAGTACACACTCAATACATGAGCATGTTAGCGGCACAGTCATTGAATAAATTGGTACTTTAGAATGTTAGTGTCTGGTGTTTAATCAAGTCATTGACTCGTGATGGATTGCATGCTATGCTAATCTTGTACTTGGTTTAACTGTGGCTCTGTGTGTCTCCCTCAGCCCTGAGGCAGCAGATAGCTCCTCTTTTGACGTCCAGTTGGGGGACATTATTCTGACCGCTACCGACGGCCTCTTCGACAATATGCCCGACTACATGATCCTGCAGGAACTCAAGAAACTTAAGGTACAGACATCTCTGCATTTTTGCTAATCAAAGCTAATTGGGATGAGCATATTAGCTTTAGCAAGCCATTGAACATATCATATATTTCACCTTTGCAGCTAATGTCAAAATGGCCAATGTCATCCATTTAATCAGTGCAGTTGGACAGTTTATTTGGTTATTTAAACATTCTCACATTTTGATCTATCTTCAGAACACCAACTATGATAGCATCCAGCAGACCGCTCGCAGCATTGCAGAACAGGCTCACGAGTTGGCCTATGACCCCAACTACATGTCCCCTTTCGCCCAGTTTGCCTGTGACAATGGGCTGAATGTAAGAGGTGAGACTTCAAAAACAACTGAAAGCGTTTCTGTTACTTGTGACCTTATGATGTCATTAAATATTCATAATGGTCAGAGCTGACTTCACTCTTGTTTATTTGCTTTCTAGGCGGGAAGCCAGATGACATCACAGTGCTGCTGTCCATAGTGGCAGAATACACAGACTGAGCGCGCTCAGTGGAGCTCTCTCCTCTTACACCTGTGTCTTCCACCTCTCTTATATTGCACTGCTCCCCATCTCACATCTCACCATTTCCATTCTGTTATTTCTTGAGTAGCTTAGCGCAGAGAAAGAGATAGCATGAACTTGCTGGTGCGGGTTGTGATGCAAGCAGTACTTGGTTGTCTACAAACACTACGATGGATGACCTCATATGTGCTCAAAAGAATTGTGGCAATCATTTATCCACTGTAAACCTGTGTTTCTAAATTTAAAAGAGCCTTTCGTAAGCCAAGTGTATGTTTGGAGACTGACTGCTCAGTTAAGTGTGCGTTGCCTGGCCATGTCAAATATCTTGTAACATGCAAGCTTAAGAGAATAGCATAATTAAACTAGTTTAATTGACCAGTCACCAAATGTGCGCACAGCACCGACTAGCGAGAGTGAAAACCAACAGCTCAGATGGGTCGTAGCTAAAGCTGGGGACGAAGCTGGTCTTATAAATGGTGCCTCTAGTTTGCAATTAGTCATGCAGTGTAATCGAAATCTGCACTGCAAGACATGCTTCAGTCTTGCAGTGACACTTAGCATTAATGTAAAGATTCTGGCCTGTTATTCAATAGGGGTGTGTGTTTGTCTGTTAAATAAAGAGAGAAGGCATGTTTTGATGGGAGGTTTATGTCTTGGAAGAGAAATGTGAGTGTCAGTGAAGTCTGTACGAGCTGGGCAAGCTTTGTGTATGTGTGTAATACCTGTCCTGTTTAGTTGTCAGTCAGCATTTGTTAGCTGTAATTGAAAGGCGGGTTACTAATCAGAGGGATAGCTGGTTAAAAGTACACCTGTTGGGAAATGCATGTGATTTGCGGGGGCTGGTTAGTTTATCTAAACCAGCAAATCTGATTCAAGTGATTCTGTCACTTGTGGTGAGGTCTTGGTAAAACAAATACAGATAAAACAGAGATGGGCTGGAATGAACAGCTTGTGTTTGACTATATAAGACGGAGACTGTAAACTGCACAGATATCAGACATCAGATATCAATCCGCTGATACACACCTGCACATGGGGGCAGTGGATGTTGACTGTAACTGCGTGTTGGATGTTAATTTCATGACTTCACCTCTCAAACCTTGAGCTAGGAAGTCTACACGCACAAATGGCTAGCATCTGGCAATGCTTTTCATGAAGCTGAAAGGTCAGGTATATAAAAAGTTTTATTTTTATAAATATTATAAAAGAATGCAGAAGTTAGGCAACAATGGTCTTTTCAGATCGACCGTGTGGCGTTTTCTGTGCTCCCTAGTGAGGCTTTTTGTTGTTGTTTTTTTTATTGTTTGAAATGTTTGTAATGCTTTTTTTGTGTCACTCTAGAGTGGTTCTAGAGACACTTATGTGCTGCTTTAATTTTGTAAATTATAAATGTACGAGTGATTATTTATATGAATGTTTTACCTCTACAATAAAGATGGGTAAGTTTTTTTCGCAAAAGTAACAATTCAAGCAGTTTGCTCAGTGTGATTGGCTCACAGTCTTTCTGTAAATGAGACACCGATGCACAAATAGCATAAATCGTTTATTAGTTTCCGCTGTATATTTTTTGCATTGGAGAAACATAAAGCAATATATTAATACAAAATGTCTTTAGTTTCTCTGTCATTTTAGCCTTGGCTTTTACTTTTTATGTCTTAGATCATAGGTGTTATAAATTGTGCATGCTCGGAATGGCAAAACCCCGGTCAAGTATGCATTCAGTCAATAAAGCCATAATTTATTTGTCAGTTTTTATATTCAATATACCATGTAACTAAACTGGGGATGAACAAGAATTAAGATCGTTGACTAGTTAATTAACAACCAACTAGTCAATTTGTGAGTTTGAATTCTTCGCGGCTATGCGTTAAAGGGGATAAAGAGGGTTTTAGCATGTTTGCTTTAGAAAAGGACTTTATCTTGGCATCCCACCAACTTAACTTAAAGAAACTTAAAGAAAATTGTGCTCATCCCTGAACTAAACTTGTTAACAGTACATGGAACTCAATGTTAAGATATAGGTTTGCTCTCTACAAAGGCTCAGGTCTTGTTCTCTAGCTATATAGACAGAGAACTTTGACCTAGCCTTGTGCCTGCAACACAATACAACGTCTTGTAAATTGTGGTCATGTTGAAGTCTTTGTCTTGATCTTTTGTTGTGTAATGAGTAACGAAAACCAAAGCAGGAAAGCCATAAAAAACAGCATGACCAAGTTTTTTTCTCACAGAGCATCTCACCCTTATTGCTTCTTGTGAAGACTGCAATCAAAACTGCAGATAAATGTTGAGAGTTTTTGATGGGGTTACTGTTGTGTGCTGTGTCTGCTTTTTTAGATGTATGAAACAGATTTTTTATTGGTTATTAAGATCAATTTTTGTAGCTAAAGATGTTTTCTTTTAGCCGTCTTGTATATTAGTTAAAGATGAAGTGCTTAATTTCTGTTTGACTAGCAATGCTAAATCTAATTACAGTCTTTTTGTTTGAGCAGCCTGACGTACCAACATTGGCATAGCCAATAGTGTGAGGTTGGGGGCGGAGCTAACTGTGTGCGTATGCCTATGGCAGATTTGCCAACACTTGACATTTTTGGAAAAAAAAAGTTAAAAACTTATTTTGCTGTTCTGTTTGGTGGTGCAGAAATGACCCACTTCATCTTTTCGTTGCATGTAATTATGTTGTGACTCGGTTATGACCGGTTTTGTATGTGGAGTTTTGCCTGTCACACGCAGAAAACATTTCCCCTTGTTACGGCCCGTCCAATTCCATCAGCTTACCTGTGATTAAATTCTAGTAAAGTTATACTACATTTCAGTCAGTTCAAAGCGGTAAATCTGCCTCCTGTAGTTGGGCTGCTAATGACTGAATGAATAATGAACTCTGCTCCATTATCCTCATACACACCATGAGCGCCTTAAAATCTCATACTTTTCTATCCAGAGGCCTTTGTGTGGCAAGGCTTGCGTGTTTTGTGACTGGGTGTTGCTTACGGCTATGTCCTCAATTCAATTTCTGCTCTCTCTTAGGATGTACTGTCTGTTCCTCTATTGTTTAATCGTTTCTATGGTGCTTTTGCAGTCAATATGAGTCTTTAAAGACCGTCTCTAAAGCAGACAATGTTTGAACGAGAACTACACTTTTTGTGTGTACAGTGTAACAATGCAAGAACAGTTCCTGTAAATATGTTTTCCAAGTTGTAAAATATTTAAATAAAATATAATATTTATACTAAAACAATGGACCGGTGTGGATTATTGTGCTGTTTTGTTATGTTAAGTGCATATTTACCCATTACACTGCTTTACACTGTGGAATATTGTAGTATAATCTACATACATTTATCATGCAACTTATATGCATACATACGCTGTTTTAGCTGTAGGATTAACGTCTATCAAAAGCGTAATGAAAATCAGCAGTCATCGGTTTCAGATGAGCTTACTTACAAAATATGCTTTACAATAAAACTGATACATAATATGAATGTATCATTTAATTCCCTAAATGCATTTGTGGTGTTGAATGCACACATGCTAATGCATTGGCAGGATTTATAGTCTGGCTGTAATGTGTAAAAATGATTGAATTATCTAAATGCTGTAATTCCCTTTTCTCACCTGGCTTGTGGTCAAAAGGTCCAAACCAGAGACAAAAATAACTGTATTGCAGTAATGACTGTAGTGCAGCATTTTAAATTCATTTAAATATATTGATGTCATGATCTGAAACCATTTTTATTAGAAGTGTTCAATTTTATTTTAAGTTTTTTATACTTTTACAAATTTATTTTCAACATAACATTATCGTATGTAATATTAAACATTTAAAAAATATATATTTTGTGGATTAAATATTACAAATACATTTGAGGCATTTGATGTTTTTACATGGATTAAACTATTTAAAAATCTATTTTAAAATAGTTTTGCTCATAACTGAAGAATCATATATAAAATGAATATGAAGCTAAAGCTAAACAAAATGTTCTGAATATCTTAAGTACTTGAAGAAAACTTCAGCAGTCTGCTGTCAGCACATTATCTCTAATCCTTTATTCATGGAAAGTTGCAGCACGTGGCTGAAAGAAGAGAGTTGGTGAACAGTGCTTATCCCTGCCTGCTGGACAGTTATGCCTCTCTTCAAACACACACACACACACACACACACACACACACACACACACACACACACACACACACACACACACACACACACACACACTGTGTGAGTAACTCTGACCAGCACACAGTGCATCAATTTGTGTTAAGATTAAATCTTTCAGCTGTAACACACACACGTGAACAGAACTCTGCAAAAGGAGACATGGGGCAGGAGGGGGAATTCTGGGATAGCTGCACGTGTCCAGGTGACCCAGATGTGGCGCTCATCCGTGCTGAGTATAAATGTGACGTGTGTAACATCTATTTTAAACAACAGCACAAGCGCATTTTCATGAAGGGGGTTAAAAATATTAAATAATGCTTACGCAATAAGTATTTGGACACTTTCAGGGAACATATTCAAAGTTAATGTAGCACTACATAAGTATAGGTTATTACACCAACACTGAAATAAACATTAAAGTTACTGCATCTTTCGCATTGTTTTCTGTTGCAAGACAATATATATTTTTGTGTCACCTAAATTCATTCAGTGTTTATCTTATAATTATGCTTTATTTTGCTTTCACGATTAATCTTAAAATAGACTAAAAGCAAATTGGTCATATCTGAGTTTTCCACAGGAGGGCAGGCGTGCACTTGGTTCTGTACGTTAATAATGCATTGCCTTCCAGTAATGAAACCTAGAAATATCTGGTTCTGCTAAGACATTACTGTTACACTTAAGAAACACAGCATGTGTGAAACGCGTGTGTGGTTATGCGTGTGAACTAAATTACACGTCATGATTTCCTGAAGATTTAATTACAATAATAAGACCAGCATGTAAGTGGTTATTAACTGTAGGGTTGTGTCGTCACAAAAAGCAACAACGGATGCAAAGCACATTCTGGACCATGTAAGTGAATGGTATGGCAAAAATAGAGCTTACCAGCCAAACAACCGTTTAAATTTGACAGCCAACAAATATTGTAATTGTAAAGTTTTAATTATATATTTGTAATATGTATTCCCTGGCTCTATTTTTGTATTAAAAATACCATTCAATGTACAGTTATATAGGGTCAAAACTACTCTTTAAGTGCGTTTTACGTTTTAATCGTTTGCATGTTGTTTATTTTATGTAGGCTATTGTTTATATTTTAGTTGGACCGCCTCATATAGAGGGTTGGAGTCTCTAATAAAGTGTGGGCATTAAAATTACGTATTTAATTATTTAAAGTCAGGTAAATAGCTACTATGCTTTGTGGGTCCCTTTATATCAATCGTAAATAATAGTAATACGGCGTTTACTGCGCATGTTCAGCCACGCCTCCTTAAAGCTAGAGGCTGGACTTTAGCACGAGCGCGTCAGTTTGTTACGTAGAAACGCGAAGTAGTTATTAAATAAAACAAAATAGACTTGTCAGAAAAACTAACGGTGGCTTTAAAACACAGTGAGTTTTTTTGTTTGTTTACATAGATAGTTTAAGTCGCCTGCTTGCAGTTTTGATTCGCTGGTTAGCATGTTAGCAAATAACTCGGTATTGTGATTTTTAACTAGAATATGCCAACACCGATGTTAACTTAAATTCAGCCAGCTTTTGTTTTGTTTTATCCTCAACAAATCACCAAAACATTCACTAAAGCTTAGATATCGCCTCTGATGCAGTCAAATTTGTACATGGCTAAGCTAACTTAATGCATTCAGACTTGATGTCTTTACATGTGTTCTACAAAGTTGTCGTTTACAGATGTACATAGTGACTAGTAATAATGGCTTATCAGTGTCGGTCAGGTCTGGTTTAGTTTAACATGTCTATCATTATCAGGTATGGCGTATCGTTAGTGTGACTGGAGGCTGTAGCTCCAATCTCAGTCTGTTGATTGGAGGCGGTTGACAAGAGGAAATCCATTATCTGTGTCTTAACATAGAGTTGATACTTGCTTGAGCCACAAATAAGCAAGTGGGCTTAGACATCGTGTTAAGGATGGCTAAGCTTCAGACAGGTAATGGAGTTCAATGGAAAGACAGCAGGAGTCAGCAGGGCACGGTGGAGAGTCTAGCCGAGCAGGAGAGCTCTGCCCTGGGCTCGCATTCTGAGCTAAACGGTTTTGCCAACACTGAGATCCAGACTGACAAATATGGATTCATAGGAGGAGCTCAACAAAACGTTGGAGAAAAGTAGGTTTCCTGCATTTATGGCTTTTAAAATGTTACTTTTGTTACCTGTTACCCAACCATGTAACATTTTGAGTGAACGTTTAATAAGTCATGGTATTGTTGTATTAATGTTTAGCATTATAAGTTAATGTACATTTATACAGTGAAAGTGTCATGAAATTATGTAAAGTCCATATACATATTTGTATGTACCAATGACCTACTGTACCAATGGCCATTATGTGATGTTTGTTAATGGCTTATTTCGGAAAGCAGTTAATAAATGTTACTTATCTAGGCGTTAGTGCCACACGTTTTGACTTACAAATACGTCTTAAACACCATTTTGTTTAAGCACCATTGTTGTTTATAAACTGAGTTTTGAATTGTATTAGGCGGCCACGTGTTTGTATAAAGTCTTCCCCAGTCCATGTGAGACAGAACAGCTGACAGGTCTAAACACATGACACGAGTCCCCGGTGACTCCAGCTGTTCTGGCTGAGTTTATGTAACACAAGTAGCTTTAAAAAGTGCGCTGTCAGCCATCGTACACCTTCTAAAGGATATTGTTATGTAATGTTATAAGAGCGCAAGTATCTGCTTTTGGTGTTGTTTGTTTCCAGTTTGTTTGAAATTTGTATGAATGCGATGATGTCATAGCCATACAGTCTGTATGTATTGTAGAAACCAATGGCCACACCACATTAGATTTTTCCTCCAGTGCACTTCTTGCAGCTACAGACACTTGTCTGTTTTGCATTGACTTGTATGAGTGTCCCTATTGGCATAGGACAAGTTTAAATAAACCAGATTTAATTAAACGTTAAAGCACAATTTGTTCTCCACAGTTTGTTGAGATTTTCTCCTATTCTTTTCTTTGTCTTACTGTCAACTCGCTTTAGCATTCATCAATTTATTTATTATAGTGTAGTTTCAGTTTATAGTATAGTTTATTTTTATATATATTATAGTATAGTTTCAGTTTTCTTCTTGCAGGTAATAGGCGATAGAGAAATGCTTTAACAGTTTGTGGTTTAACTGCTGATACAGTAAAAACTCAGATGATTATTGTTCAGGCAATTCTGTATTAAGGTTAAGGTTGAGCTTTATTGTCATTCCTCTACATGAGTGGGCATACAGTGGAATGAAATTTCGTGTCTCACAGGACCACGGTGTTACACAGAAGAAAAATAACAATAAATAAACAAACAATATACAGCACTAGATACAACAATCTAAAACTATACACACTTTTAAGCCTTTAACACACTTTAAGCCTATAACACTGACTAAATACATACAGGCAGCCTAGGACATACAATACAAGTACTATTACAATGGCAGGGCAGACAATTCAAGTAGTTATGCAGATGGATTTGTGCATGGTACAGTGCAAAGGAGAAATGAAGTGGTAGTTTGTTTATGAGGTAGTACTTTTTTAAAAATAAAGTGTCTGTTGCATTTTTGTAAGTGATGCACTTAGATAGCATTGTGTTTTTCTGTGCTGTAAATAGATTCCTTTAGGGAGTAATTCTGGTAATTTACCAGCAGTTTACCAAAATGACCTTCCCGGGAATACCTAAATGTGTTGTTCACACAAGCAAGGGCGTTTTGTGTTTTATCTGTAATGTACAATTCACTTATTAGTACCAAAATACTGGTAAATTTTAAAGTCATTTTTTGACTTAAAAAGGTCAAATAAAAGGTGTGCCGTCAATTATGTTAGCACATTTGTGAGTTAACCAGTAATTCTGTTCTGTATTCACACACACATAGCACCTTATCAGTAAATTACTGGTAAAGTTACAGCTTCTGTATATGCCAGTATTTTACTGGTAAAGGCAGCTTGTGTGAAATAAGCTAATGATAAATATATGAGGGTGCATGAATGCACATTGTACATTATGCATCTGGCGTCCTTGTAGGATGCTTGTAAAATGATTGAAAGTGACTCTGCAAGGTATATAGTTTATTAGTTGTGTTTCATGGAAATCAAAGCTATGAGCTTAATGTGGCTAGTGTGATGCCCTGCCAGGTTTATCTTCTGTCACTAGCATCTTAAATGATTGATTTTAATTAGGGATTGGTCACAGTGAGTGACCATGGTAACCCCCATGTAAAAATTTTGGAAAATATTCCAGTGTAGCCATGATGTGCTTTTAAATGTTAGCGCATGCATAGGTTTGCCCTCTTTTTTCATTGCATTGTTGTATAAAGGAGAACTTTGAGAGATTTGCAAGTTCTGGGGTCCATCGTGGCACAGAAATATCATTCATACTTAATGTCATTAAAGTCTGTTGGAGACAGAAGGCTTTGCTCATGTTATGGGGACAATGACTGTAGGCTGAATGACAATTGTGCATCTCCATGGAGATGACAGAAACCAGTGATTGACTCAGTTATGAGGTTCTGCTGTTATGCTTTTGTTTCTTTCCAATTGTTTACCATTGCCATGGAGATGAAAATGAGCTCAAAAAGCCTCAGGGTAGCGTTGCAGGCACCAGCACATGTTTGGTCAACTCATAATAGAGCTTCAGTGGTCTTTGTTGTCCTCTCACTGGTCCTTTAAAAGCAAGATGGTGAGGGGGATTTGCTTGATGCTAATTGTAACACATTGACTAAAAGCTTTGGCCCTGACCATAAAAATCCTTTTTTGGATTTTGTTGGTTCCATCCTATTCCTTTTAATTATCACAACAAGTTTATGCAAGACAGCTCAAATGTTTTCAAGTTTCTTTTAGCATTGCTCCATCATTTTTTTATATACATTAATAAAAATAATCACTTTCCCAAGAAATATATTACCTTTTATCCTAACCGTAAGATGTTTTTGATTACCTTGCAAGGTAGCATTTTGGCCCAGTCATGCATGTATAAAAGGCACAACAAACATACAGTTTTAAATTAGCCAATCAAACTTGTCTTTCTCTAGCCAGGTTGGAACACTTTGCTGACCTGTTGAGTTCGTTTTATGTTCAGGCGAGCACCAGGAAGTTAATGTATGAGGAACAGGCGGCACAGACACCCCCTAAAAGGGCAGTTACCCTGTCACCTCCACTGACTTCACAAGCCCATTCTCTCTCTATTCTTTGTGTTGTTCAGCATAATACAATTAGCTGGCCAGTGTACAAAGCAAAAGTAAACAGACAAATGACTCTATTTCTATAGTTTCTGTTCCATGGGTCTACAGTACACAACTACAGGCACCTGTAATCTGATCACAGGTGATAATCCAGTCTGGGCTGCATAATCTGTGTACACATGCCAAGACTATAAATGCATGTGTCATCTGGGTTTGTACAGCAAGTTACTAAAACCCTTGTCAAGGTATTAATGGACCACTTTGAGTCTCTCAGAACCACAGCAATAGCAGTAATAACCACAATACAGCTCAACTCTTAATATGTTTCAAACTCCCACTATATTTCATTTACATGCAGTTTGTCTGTTACCATTTACTAAATGAAAGCTTTTGAAATCAGTGTGTCTGATGTAGCCTTTATTAGTAGTGCCTGCCCTCATTTTTCCTCCACTCATATCCAAGAATTCTAAGCCATGAGCCAAATAAACATTATAAACTATAAGTAGAAATTTTGGTTAAATTAAAAATAGGAAAATTTTAATTCCCATTGAAAATGGCTAATGATATAATTACTAGCAAATTATGGTACAATGTAAAATTGAGTTTTAGGAATGGACTATTAATCAAAATATTCAGATAGCAGTTGTTTAGACGAGTGTATCAAGACAATAAAATGGGTAAATCATTTCTGTAGCTTTACATTGAAAGAGGCACACAAACTGTATGTGCAAACATGCTAATGTTTTCTCAGAAAATGTTAAAAATACTTTGAAAATCCCTGTTTTTTGTCTGTATCCTTTCGGTATAAAGGAACTCAATTTTATATTCAGGGTGTGTTTAGCTGGCTCTGATAAAACTCTAAGCAGATGTTCAGGGTCACACACACAAACAAACAAGGCTTCCCACCAGTGAAATGGCCACCTCTGCTCTGACTGTACAGTGTCTGCATTCAAACAATAAAAATTGAAGTTGCTGCAGTCTTCTGTATAGAAGCTTGTTCTGTTTTTCCTGCAAAAGAACATTGTGTGGACATATGATATTTACAGTACTGAGTTACTTTGCCACCCACATTACACTGACTGCCCTGCAACAACAGTGGATATGGTAGCCTGGACCAATCAAACCACAGACAGATGCTTTAAGCTTCTATTGGGCACTATGTTTTATAATGAGCTAGAATGAGCAGATTGTGACAATGAACAATGTCACGAATGCCTTCAGCTGTTTCAAACTACACATTCTTAACTATTATTATCCTTAATCACTGTAATTATCATTGTATTTATTGTGACAGCAGCAGCAATGATTGCAGTCTATGTACACAGATGCAGTGATTATTATATTTATTAAACATGAATATAATGGATTTAAAGGTTATGGGGGAGAATAAATAATAATAATTTTCATTTATTTATGTCTGCAAAAAGTCAAATCAATAATTGTAATGGAGTCATTTTACTTATTTTTAGTACTAATATTTTACAAATATTTTTGAATCAGTTATTAATTCATATAGAAAACATGCTAACGCACATGTTAGCGTGACTGCATGTCCGTTATCAGATTAGTCTTGGCTAATCTCTCTTTGTTCTCATTGCAGTGATGACGTTTCTCCAGAGGTGCTCCGGCACAGGGAAGTTAAGTGGCTGGACATGCTCAACAGTTGGGACAAGTGGATGGCCAAAAAACACAAGAAGGTGCGTCTCTGACCTGTGAATAGCCCATATACATTTACAGAATGGCATAACATTCATAAAACATTTAACAAAAGCAGTTATGTCCAGATAACGTTACCTAGGAATTTGACTACACATCTTAACACTTTGCGTTCAAAGATCTTGAAATAATTCAGATGTTGGCTCTGAAACTCTCTATAGTCATTGGCAAGTCCGTTTTTCTGACACAAAAGGCCCCAGTTACATAACCAGATATATCACACACTAAAGTGCACACAATGTGCTTGTACTATTATTGTTGTTTTTGTGATTTTAAAGCTGTATTGTACAAAATGGGATTGTGCAATACTACTGTTATCTGAAAAGGTCATGCCGTTTTTGTACTGAATTCTGAATGATACTGTGATAACTAACCTTTTAAATAAATATAGTAAGCAGGGGCATTATCAGTAACTTACACATAATTACTGTCATTTTGCTTGGCCTTGTTTACTGCTTCACATACTGTGTTATTTCTATGAGTCCACCCATATAGTTTGGATTATAACTTATGGTTTGAAGGGTCATCTCACACATAGATCTTTCTCCATCTGCCTGAAGGTGAAGCTGCGATGTCAGAAAGGCATCCCTCCATCACTCAGAGGTCGTGCGTGGCTGTATCTCTCCGGTGGGAAAGTGAAGAAAGAGCAAAATCAGGGAAAATTTCAGGTAAAGACATCTCCAAGGTAACACCATACCTGTTACACATTCTAGTTAGCAGACTTAAAAGTAACATTTTCATGCATCATAGTTGTGTTTTTGACTAGTATTCTAACATAGCCTTGTGTGTTTCCTTCATGATGAAGAAAATCCCATAATGCATTACGACAAACTCAGTGAAAAATATCCAAGATGGCTGACAATACACAAGCAATTATTGCTTAATTTCATTTTAAAAAAATATTTTTGAAACTTTTATTTTTCTATTTTAATATTGCATGAAAGTTACTTAATTTCTCACAATATTAAAATATTATTATGAAGGGAATTTTTAATAAATTTTCTTTTTGTGTTTGTATGTTAAGGAGTTGGACAGTCAACCTGGAGATCCTAAGTGGATAGACGTGATTGAGAAAGACCTCCACAGACAGTTTCCATTTCATGAGATGTTCGTAGCTCGAGGTGGCCATGGGTGAGTCAGCCCTGCACCTCACCCGACAGGCCTCATCTGATAGGCCTCACACGACAGGCCTTAACTGACAGGCCTCCACATTTTACCCCTGTGTTATGTGTGTGCAGGCAGCAGGATCTGTTCCGGGTGCTGAAAGCATACACACTGCACAGGCCGGAGGAGGGTTACTGTCAGGCTCAAGCCCCTATAGCTGCTGTGCTGCTCATGCACATGCCTGCTGAGGTCAGTCCTCCACCCTTCTCTTGTTTATAGACTCATCTGTTATCATTCATATCATTCAGCTGCTTTCTGCAGCTATTTTAACAAAACAAATAGTTTATATTGCTATGTTTATTAATCATCATAATCTGCTATCCTGAGTTTACCTCATTCATCAGTATTAATACACTGATATAAATTATGCATGAATCAGTTTCAATAATTGGACAACCAAAATTAATTTGACAATTATTAAAACCATGATAAAATATGCAGGAACTGCAATGAAACTAGCACAGCTATATAGAAAATCAGCAACCTGAAACAATGGGCAAAACAGTTTGGCAGTCATTATGCAAAATATTTCACACTGAATGTCACATTGGCCAATTGAATGGCCGATGTATGCAATATATTTAGTTTAATTTTTAACTAAAGTGACCAGAGCTCAGAACCAAACTGCTAGCTGGTGTGTTGGGCCTCACACTGAACTATGTTTTGTGTTCTTTTATGGTCATTGTCTGTTAGGATGCCTTCTGGGGACTGGTCCAGATCTGTGAGAAGTATCTGCCTGGATATTACAGTGCAGGCCTGGTAAGAACAGACTCCATTCAACATGGCTCCGTCTCTTATCAACACCCTCCTTAGGTCCATATTTGGACTGTCAGCCAGCCTGGCAAACATACTCATGTATTGTGACAACACAGCTACAGGTCCTTTTCAGAAAATTAGCATATTGTGATAAAGTTCATTATTTTCTGTAATGTACTGATAAACATTAGACTTTCATATATTTTAGATTCATTACACACAACTGAAGTAGTTTTAGTATTGATGATTTTGGCATACAGGTCATGAAAACCCAAAATTCCTATCTCCTATTCCTATTCCTAAAATTAGCATATCATGAAAAGGTTCTTTAAACCAGCTATTAACCTAATCATCTGAATCAACTAATAAACTCTAAACACCTGCAAAAGATTCCTGAGGCTTTT
>JBAJNP010006792.1:0-24499 GCA_036877545.1 Yasuhikotakia modesta | reverse complement strand
TGTGTGTGTGACAGACTAGCCATCTTCATCAGTTCATTAAAACAGACTCGCATTAAACCTATCTGGATTACGTTAATGAAGTCATCACACACACACACACACACACACACACACACACACACTGAGGCGTGGCATATCACACTCAATTGTTGTGCTGTCACCATCATTAAAATGAGATTGTGTGTCTTTGAAATATGTACCACTATATTACAATTGAACCCGTAATTATGTTTAGACAAGACGGCATGGCTCATTTTTTATTAATTTTATTAAAAACCTTTTCTTTTTTTTAAAAGACTTTATAAAAACATTTTTAAATTTGACTGACATTTTATTTTTAATAAATTAATTTTAATTGTAATTGTAATTTTTATTAATTTAAATGTATAATTTTTGATTAAATTAATAATTTTTTATTCATTTCAAAGAACAGTAAAATGAATATTTCATTTTGTAGTCAGATAAAGTTAATTTCCCCTTACAGATGTGCTTTAGAGATTTTAAAGCCGGGCCGTGTTCTCTTAATCCCGGGTCCAGGGTTCGATAAGTCATGCTCACAGCTTTACTCCCACAGGGTTACAACTGGCAGCTGTGCGCTGCTATTTAAAGATCAGACGCTCTGAGAGGGAGTCCAAATGCAGAAGCGGAGATCTGAAGCCCTCTCAAAACTACTGTAGCTTCAGTTGGGCCAAACAGCTCTCAGACTTCCCAAGTGCCTTTGGGCCCAGACAGCGTTTAAACCTGAACAACAAAAGACAGTGTGATGGTTGCCAGATTGTTTGTTTATTTTGTGCATGGGATTGATCTCGGAGCACGTTTTTTTTTCTCCATATTGTCCAATTTCTTTAATGGCCAAATGGGTAGTATGTAGTTTGTTTACTAAAAACAAATCTGTTGGATAATCATATTAATTTTTAATGATTTAGCGTTTTCTGAGGTTAGCGTTGCGGTTTTGTGCTTTAGTGCCAGAAGGAGGGAAAATAATTTAGAATAATTCTTGGCAACAGCAGATAATGAATTCATAGCGGTATTAGTGTGGAAGGCTTGGTGTCCGTCCATAGATCATTCTGTGCTGACATATGACCTATTAACTCAAAAATCTGCCAGGTCCTCGTGTTTCCTGCGTCAGCAGAAAAAAGTGTGAAAATGAGTCTGGCACAGTAAATTTCACAGTAAATGTGTCCTGCAGTGATGTAAATAAGAGCATTAACCGGCTCTTTTTTTGATTCATTTACATTTTTAGAAACCCCACTGTTCACACATTGAGATATTGCGGGTGAGAGATAAGAACATTTTAAATGAAGATGGGGTCTTTTATTATTATTCATAATCAGCTCAATTAGAAGTCATTAAAATCAGGCTATGGGCTGTTCTCTTACAGCTGTCAGTCTCTCTGCATGCTCATTACATATTATTGCTTAATAATTGGCGCTTTTCACCCTGTCAGGCGCACCAGACCTGATAGACTGTAGACTGTAGACTCCATGCGTTCTTTTATTTGGGTAAATGGTGCAACACGCACATTTGGAACCTGTGAATGTCTTCTAACAAACCCCTATTTTTTTTTACTTTTTGTTAGGAATTCGAATCAAGATTTAAACTCTGTTCTGAGGGAACCACTTTATGAGATGGTGACATGGTTTTAATCACTATAAGCTGTGCATTTCCATTCATTACCAAAGATCTCCAGGTTTATTGGCCTCCGTAATTACATCTGCCATCGTAACTACCACAGCAAAGGTCATAATCCATCATAAGATAGTTATCTACTAATCAGACTAAACTCACTTTAAATGTTGATGTGAAAAGGTTACGCGCTCCAGCACTTGTTGGAAATTGTCATTTTTTTTTTCCCCTTTCGTTTCGCAGAACTCTTAAAGGGTTCGAGTGTGTTGTGTACACAAACTCACTGATCCTTGTTGACACACGCGAACATGCTTACACAAGCGCGCTCGCAAATGTACTCAGATGCCGAGTTGTTTTGGTGTTGTATTGTTTCTGACAGTTGAGATCATGCAAAAACATGATTTGCATCCTAAACCCGGCAGCTTTTCCTTCCGCCTAACCTTCCTTAAGTTTTTCACGCATACAGAAACAAATAAATAACGCGAGGCTCACAAAACTGCAACCTCAAATGCTGGTTTTAGGAGCACAGATGCGAACATGAACCTCTTGTGTAGTTTTGTCACAAACGCTGACGCATTTTGCATCGTGGGGTTGCATTGATCTGTATGGGGGTGATTGAGTCAGTGCGCGGTGACATCATCACCGGCTACTGCATGTTTTTGTCATTAAGCTTTGCTTAGCCTAAACAAACAAAGAACTCGTTTCTGATTGGAGCTTTGAAAACATGTGATGTCAGCAGTCTGACAGCTCTCTCATGAACCTCCGGTAGGTCTAGCGGGTGAGTTTTAACATCTGTGTTTAAAGAAACCCTAGGAGGCTGACAGCAGATGAAGAAAGGTTTCATGACACACCTGCCTTGTAGATACCATCACAGGTCTTTGAAAATCCTGTCCTGTGGCACTGTTTAGATGTTGGACTCCACTGTATATCTTAACACCAGGATAATGCCATATAAAGGGATTTTAGAGTTTGATTTAGATCAGTAACACTCATTTTGATATCCGGCAGAGTCTTTGAAGTTGGAAGTGCTGATATTGAGCAGGGAAGGCCAGTGTTGGGTTAAATCACACCAACAGTGTGGCTTCAAATAGAAGACTTTGCTATGAAAGCGGCAGCTTGCAGAATATCGTTCGTTCTGAAAGGGTTCGCAGTCATTTAAGTCATTAAATGTCATTACACACAGAGAATTGTGTGATACTGGTCATGTGTCTCAATCTGTCTTAGGGGAAATCTGTGGGTGAAGTCAGCGCTGTGTAGAAGTCACATCAGAACAGAAACAGAGCTGAAGACGGCTGCAATTGAAGAAGGGGTGTAGAAAACAAGTGTGAGCAATGAGGAGCAAAAAGAGGGAGGGCAGAAGGAAAAAGATGGATGGAGTGCTGTTATGCAGTTCAGTTATCTAGGAAAGGCTGGCGTTATTAAACCACCAAGGAATAAATGCCAGAATCCTGAGGGGCATGTGCAACAATGTAGTTAAGTTTCTTTATAAAACATTGGTAGAAATCACCTATTTATTTGTTCAGATTTGGTCTGTCCAAGTTTTAACCTCATTAGATGGTTTGCTTAAAAAAAACCGTTTTCTATACAACAAATGCATGATGATGACTAGCTACGTTGCTGTTTGAGTGTGATGTTTGTTTAAAAACGGTTATATATTTGGTTGAGACCGAAACCTTGATCCCTTTGCACACATTTTGATGACTTTTAGTTCTATAGAAAGTAACAAAAAGTCATCAAAATGTATTTAGTTTTTATCCAGTGCCCTTTAAAAATACAAATTGCTGCACGACCCCTCAGGCCAGATCGACCGGAGAACCCGCCAATCAAACGTATAGGAAAAAACAACAACAGGCTCAGAACTGTGAGAACAGACGAAACCCGGCGCTCCGTGCTGATTGAGTGTTGATATAATTACGTCGAACTTGAAGCTGAGATTTGTGGGAAATAATGTCTTTGTTGCTAACAACAATCCCTGCATGAGATGTTGCGCGTGAAAAGGAAAGCCTCTGAAAGGCTAATTATATGACTGCACAGAATTAGCTCTTCAACAGGCGATTCATCATCTCAATGATGTACACTTGCACTGATCAGACTGTATTTGCATAAACCGAGCATTTGATCAAACTGTGATCTATTAATAGGCCTTTTTGCACCCTCACTGTTAACAGAGAGGAATACAAAAGATTTATTCTTAGACTAAAGCACGATGCATGTTTTGCTAATTGTTTTGTCTTTAGCATTGCAGATTGAAGGATGCAGTATGGCGCTGGTGGGATCGTCTGTCTTTTACATTTTTTCTTGTCTTTTGTGTCAGAAGGTATCGTATACATTTCCAAGCTCATTTCCAAGGGTTTTAAAAAACCCAGTGCGCTACATCTGGCGCTGTAGTTCGAGTCCTGGACCTTTGTCCTGGGTTGCTTTTTCTTCTCCTGCCAGAGGTTTCTCCGGGTTGGTCCCTCGTGTGTTCTGATTGGACAAAAGATCTGAAAAAAGGCTTGTAAGAAGCATCTGATTTCAGTTGCCGTCTCACCACGAAAGGGACACAGAGACGCCTTTGTGTTGCGGGAGATGGTCCGAGTGACCTGATTCCGCTTCCCTGTCTCTGGAACGGGTTCAAATGGGAAAACCGGATCCAGAGGCTTTTAAGTCGCTCCCTCCTTTTTACACCTTCAGACGAGCAGCATGAAATTGGCAATAACGCTGCAGCACGTTGGCGCGCTCCGAGCGGAGCAGGAGCGAGGGACTCGTAGACGGAGGGAAAGAATGAAAGGTGAAGAAAAGCCCAGGACCAGGAAGTGGGAGAGATTGATGGGCGAGCGACGGCATGCTCGGGGGCGGGGCCGTGAGAGACGTTTGCTTTCGGGTGCCGCCGAATGGGGAAAGAGGAAATGTCATGTTTGTGTGGCGATGTAGGTAATGAAAATGTGTCGGCTTCCCGAAAAGGTTGACAGACAGGAAGTCTATTTGGTTAGATTGCAGCACATGGGGCTGATTGGCATGTTGTTCACCTCGCCAGAAATAACATGGCATATGCCAATGAGGAGAAGACAAGACACGCGCTCGCTCTAAACCCCTCCCCTCTGTGTTACTGGCATGTGAGCTTTGCCATGTGAAGCCTGGGCCTTCTGATAAAATATCCACAATGCCAAAAGGCTTTAGTCTGTGTCACAGATACTCGTGGCAGAATATGACTGTCATTGTGTTTATTCTCAACTACCCTTCAGACACACACAGAGGGGTTAGAAGACCTCAGCCTCAATGAGGATTCAGTGGGCTGAAAAAACAGTACTTCTGAACCTAACACAACCAAGAAGGAATGTTTGTATAATGTTGGTTAATGTTCTTTTAAAGTTCTCTCAAAAACGTTTTGTGGTAATGTTAGTAGGCCTTTTTTAAAATTTATATATCTAATATTTATATCAAAAAGGTGATTGCTAAGATGTTGGTGGAATATTTTTAAATGTTACAATGGTATTTTAATTTTTGTATTTGGTATTTTACATTATATTAATGTTATTGCTTTAACATTAATACAATGTTAAAAAAACTTGACTTTTTTACTTGGTGGAAACATTAGGGAAATGTTCTTTCAACCTAAAAACCCGTTGACACAAGTCAGTTCGATTTGAATGGATAATATGGCCGATTTGCACTACAAATACAGTCAGTTCTTCACACATGTATACACTGTACCTTATAACCTGCCTCCCCTGTTACAGTTTCCACCGGTGTCGTGAGCTCTGCTGCGTCTGAATTTTACACATTTTGACCCGTGTAAGCAAGATGAGCGGCGCTGCAGGGCGCATTTGCGGCTGCGTGTTATTTTTATTTGCCTGTGTAAGCAGGTGTGCGTGTAGGAGCTGCTGCAACAACTCAACAGCTCGTGATGATTCACGGCCCCCAATATGGACAGCAGACATCTGCAGAAAACACATCTTTCATGTAGCCGCCGCATTCTAACAGGAGAAACCGGTGCCATTAGTCTGGCCTGGCAGAGGCGAGACAAACTCGTGCAGCCTTCAGCTGAGAGGGAACATTTCTAAAGGTCAGGGAGAAGGAAAAACATATACAACTTTGAACATTTCCTTGTTCTCGCTGTCTCTCTCTACTTCATTTCTCTATTTATTCTTCATTCTGACTCGTATCGAGTGCGCCGAGAATTGAGTGCGGTGTTGTGCATCGATTCACGCAATCGCTCATAAACCGCCATTTTAGAGAGACAGCCCCTGTCTTCCATTTGCTTAATGAAGGGTCTTGTATCTCCCGACCGCTGACAAATAGACATTTGCTATATTGCGTGTAAAGACCCCTCCGCTCACACCGACCGGTCACTTGATTGATCGCGTCTCCCTCCGAGGTCGCTCCCATCCGCTCCTCCGGGGAATGAAATCACTATGGATTCGTTCCCGGGCTCTGAGGATTTTCAAACAATGGCGGCCTCTAAAGACAGACATCATTAGCCAGGTCCATTGCTATTAACATAAACACAGGCTCGGATGTAATTAAAGTCTCACCGCAGGAGCTTGTATATATATATATAAAGAGATGTTTGTGATTGATGATGTACAGCTAGAGGCTTCATGTCACAGACTGGGCATCTCCCAGCTCTGAGTTTTAGATTGTAAGAACGTTCCCTAATGTTTCTTTTATGTAACGCATGTATTTTGAAATTGACATTAGAGGTTGAAATTTTGATTGTTTGAAATAATATAATATTCGAAAAAATGTTAAATTAATAATTGAAATTGCTTGGTTATACGTTATTCAAACTTTTCTTAATTCTGTAACTTTTGAAAACATTTTGCTGACTACTTAAGATTAACATTTTTTTGTATATGTAAAATATGATTATACTACCATAACTTTGAGAGAACATTAGCCAACGTGGTAAGAACGTTCCCTGTTAGCTGGGCACTCAGTGTTGCCCTTTGCCCAAATCATCACAAGGGAACAAACTGTGGCTTGGTGCTTTAGGGCAAAATGCAATTCAAACTGTCTCATATTTCATAATGTTGGAGAGATTGTGCCATTAAAAACTGAAATATTAATGGTGGTATAGCAGTTGGAGGCACCTGTTATGTTTTTTCTCACTGATGGACAATTATTGGCCAGCTGCTTATCTCATTAGACTTAAGTGTATGACATCATGTGGCTCGAACCGTTATACAAGCTGACAAAACACAAATAGCATCTTTATAGCCTTTAAAGTCAACATGAAATGACATTAGCAGCCCATTTCACTTTAATATTATGATGCATTTCCAAATAAACCAAGATGTTCAATGAGAAACAAATGTTATTTTTTGGAGCAAGGTACTGTTGTACTGTTGAAATATTGTCTTTTGGTACGTTGGACAAAAACTTGGCCTGAGGAATCGCACACAACCAAAAATGTGTAAAGCAGTAAAATAAACGGTACGCTTCGAATTTCAAGTTAATTAAATTTTTCTTTATTTACTTGTGTGCTTCTGTATTTAATAGATTTGTAAAATTCTGAAGAGAAATGGTTTGTGTGTAAATATGAAAATCGATTAATATTCGTACTACTTCATCAAAGACCAGACATTATCAGAGGCAGTTATGAATGAATAAATGCTCTGAGTGTATCATACTTGGCAGTGCTTGAACTGTTATGGTTTCGTGCCCTGAATGAGTCAAAGCCCTGGGCATCATTAATCAGCCTTTCCATTTGTTTGACACTTTTTCCCGAAGCTTTCACAGCTGTTTCACAAATCCCGTCGTTTCCAAATCCCTTGGTGCAGACTGAAATATGGAAGCATTATCAAATTATTATTTCTTTATCAGACTCTGTACATCACTTCATTGCACCTGACACATGCAACTTTTCCCGCCATATGTTATGTGTCACAAAGTCACGCCACATCTCCCGAAATGCCATATTTAAGGGGTTTTTAAAATGCTTTGCACCTGAAGTGATAAACACACTCGCTCTCATATCAGATAGTTATCACCACCGCATTTTAAATATGACTGGCTGAACAAATGCTACACAGTGACACTGATGTATCTGCTATGAAGCTGGGCTGCAAATGTTAAGCATGAATTTTCATACAGGAAGTTGTCTCGGCCAATGGGAATGGTTTCGTCTCCCACATGTGGGTCATTTTTCACAGCCGGTCTTTGTTAATGGGCCATTGTTTCTGTTTGTCAGAATTAAAGCTCAATTAAACATTCATTGTCTCTCTCTCTCTCTCTCTCTCTCTTTGTAGCTCCTCACCATCGATGACAACTTCTGTGGTCTGGATATGAACGCCCCCCTCGGCGTGTCCGAGATGGTCCGTGGGATTCCGCTGTTCTCCGAGTCCAAGGACAAAATGACATCAGTCATCGCCTACGTGTACAAGAACCACTCTCTGGCTTTTGTGGGCACCAAAGGTGGCCGTCTTAAGAAGGTAGGACTCTTGTTTTGTGTTTATTTCTTCTTAAGAGCATTTCAAATGGAATCCGATGCCTCGTTTTCATTTTCGAGAGCGTTCCATTGATTGCCTTAGTGTCGGAACCTTTCAAGATGACTCTTATCTGGCAAATCTTGTTCCGTAATTGCTGACATCAGCTATGAAGGCAACATGACAGGTGAAAAGATCACACGCCCTATAAGAACGTCAGAACGGTGGATTTTACAACCTGCTGCTGTATCTGAGGCGTGTAGAGATGAACGGTTGGTAAGAGCTCACTGAGAAACGAGTAAAGAGGACCATGGGAGTCCCTGCACAGGCAGAGGCTGTCGGGGTAATTGGATGATGCGCTGCAGAGGCTTTCGGCCTGGTACCCCATCGCCTCTGACTGAGCCTCTGTGGAGCTGTGTCTGAGACGAATCCGGGGGCCAGCCAGACACAACACAGAGCAGAAAATAACATTAAAATAGAGAGAGAACACTAGAAAGGGAGGGAAAGACAGACAGAGAGAGGGAACGACAGTATCGTTTTTCTCAAGTGTTAAACCTCAGGGGTATTGACGCTACAGACGGACAAATCTTTGCCAAGAGGCAGAATTCCAATTTTGACGCATTCTTGTTGTTGCGAAGCAGTTTCTGTTGTTGAATTTGGCTGTGGATGAGAATCCAGGCATAACAACCTAGTCCCAAAAATCGTTCCTGTAAAACGGAAATGAGAACATTCCATGTTTCGGAACATATTTCCTGCTTTTGTTGAGGAATACGATTAATAAAAAATTCAGACCAAATTGCAGATACAAACAGTCCACAGCCAAACAAATCACCAGGAAATGCCAGACAACACAATGACGTTGTTATTGAGGCAGACAGACGCACACACGCTCGCGCACAAACCTTTTAGTTGCCATTGTTGTGATTGCAGATCCATGCGGAGAAAAACAGCAGATGATGTCACTGTCGCATTTGGGCAGAACGTGAGAGAGAAATGCGTTGCGGCCGTTTATCAATGAAAGCAAGTTTATTATATTTCCTAATGGATAGCAATTTATAGACTGTATTACGTCACACTTAGTTAATTTGTTTACTAGCTCATGACAGGCTGGTCAATAACCGTTCATTTTAACCCGTTTATGTGTCCGTTATACTAGTATGGGCTGGTTATAGTGATGCATGAGTCAGCAAACACACTAGATCTACAGTTTAATTTTGTTTTAATTCTGCATTTTTCATCTTTGTACTGTACTGTAAAACCTATTTGAATGTCAGTATTAGGATTATTTAGGCGAACATAAAAGCAAAACCTCCAGCAGGTATTTATTTTAAATTTAAAGCAGGATAATCCAGGTTTACACCGTTTACGGCTGTGGTGCTGTAGTTAGCGTCCTCTGTTTGATTGACTCGGAGACGAGGCGCAACAACAGAATGTTCCGTGTCTCATCGCATTTAAAGACAGAGCTGCAGCCAAACCCCAGAGAGATGCGGTAAACAACTTCTGAACCTCCAGAGAAAACGCGCACACACACACATACATATACACACACACACACACAAACGGCCGCCAAAATGAAGCACAAAAACACTGTGTTTGTGGCAGCAGCCGTTTGGCACCCTGGCACTGCAAACCACGAACCTCCAGACCAGATGTGGTTTGGGGACTTTGAAACCTCTTTAACTCCTCCTACTTTATCTTTCTGCCTCCATCTGTCTATCCATCAATCTATTCACCCATCCCTCTTTCTCCCAATGCATATGTCCTTTTTTCTGTCACCATTGTGTATTCCTCTTTTCTCTTGCGATTTCAAGCAAGTCATCATTTTTTACAAGCTTTTTTCAACGTTTGACATCTCAGGCTGCTTAATGAGGGAGATTTAAGAGTGTATTTAAATTGTAAACACATAAAACACCACATGTTCTAGCGCCTAACAGAAAAACACTGGTTGGCTTTGTGGTAACAGAAAAAAGTGGACAGTAAGATGGCCACCACATGCAACGTTAAAGTAGGCGTTAAGCCCTCCAATCCGTTCGATTCCTATTATTGGCACCAGGTTTATCCCCTCAAATACCCCCTCATGATAGTTTTCACTTTTTTACATATACTAAATAGACCATATGGCCATGCTCCCAATCCTTTTTTTGAGCTGGTATCTGCTTCAAAATGGGTCAAATTAAACCTATTAAGTGCGGTCAGTGGATCAATGTCAAGCCAGGGGTGAGGTCGGTGTGCTTCTAAGCATTTTGCGTGAGGCATCCATGAGGTATTTGAGGACCGGCAGCCCCCCCAACAAACCCCCCGTTGAGGTGATAATGCATCCAGGCCTGTTGTCCACTGAGAGAATCTCAGCCACTCACTCGATACAATGAGCAGCTAACCTTGAATCAGACCTGGCACAGGAAGTCCGACTGACGGCGCCCGGCGTGAGGGGGAGAGAGGGAGAAAGTGCGTTTGTGAGGGAGGGGGTCGAATGTGTGAGTGTTATCTGATGAGGTTCTGTGCTTTTAGCCGTGAGGTGCGCGCCGGAGTGAATTCTTCGGCCCCTTGGAGACGGCATTAAGGAGATGCACAGTTCAAAGGGCAGAATTCAGACGCTGTAAAATTGCTCAGAGACAGAGACGACGGGTTGTTTCAGCATAAAGGCCCAGATTGCCGGTTGTCGGAGGTGATGGCTGGCGGAAAAGGCTTCTATTTGTCTACAAATGCAAGATGCTAGTGGGAAAAAGGTCACATTATCCTTCAGACACGTCTTTCTGTGCTATAGATTGTTGTTCCCTTTCCTTTCTGTTTCTCAGGGTTTGTGCATGTCTGCATGGCCAGGATGGTCACTAAGGGGAACCAGTCAGTCGTTCAAAGTTGATGGTTTTGAAACAAGTATGAATAGACAGGGCTTTCTTAATGTAGATTCAGGTGTCCACCAGCCATTCAGGTGTGTGTGAGAGCGTGTGTGTGTGAGAGCGTGTATATGTGTGTTGGGACCCTCTTCATAGATGCAGATTATTGAAATGATGCAAGAGAGCCGGAGCCACTGGAGCAAAGGATTAAGTGTTGAAATTTAATGATGAAATATGCTGCAGGACAGCATATGGTAGATTTAGGGGAAAGTACATGCATGTGTGTTGGGGGGGTGTTTGTTTGTGTGTGTGTGTTTGTTTGTGTGTGTGTGCATATGTGAAATTACCTGTATAGGTTGAGCAATTGTGTGTGTGTGTTTGTGCTTATGTGAATATTCCTGTATGGGCTGAGCAGTTGTGTGTTTGGATATGTGTGTGTGTCAGGATGTGTGTGTGTCCTTGTACACAACAGTTTTATCACTCTCTCTGCAGCTGCTTATGTCAAACCCCAGAGGAAAACACTGTGGTTTTTACCCAGGCTGCTCTGCAGAAAAGCAGAACAGCTGTATAGAGAGGCCCAGTGTGTGAGTACACAACTCATTGGTAAGAGACACTTAAATATGTGTGTCCTGAATATGCCCGTAATGACAGCAAAACTTAGGCCACTTCCTGCGCTTATAAATCTATGGAAGCGTTGCCATGGCATCCAGGCTGCTCTCGCCGGCTGTATGTTGCAACGGCTTTGCTTATCAGAAGGAAAAGGAGCGTTCCTGTCAGGTGACGACAACACAGTGTATTGATCGAACCCTATAGTGGCTAACCAGACTGCAAGAGATTAAAGCAGAAATATTAACATTCTTTATTCTGTCAGGTTTACATTCATTTATCAGCTTCACAGAAGTGCTGAATTTACTGGTGTGCTATTGCTGCATTACTCATTTTACACAGCGGTTACCTCAAATTGTGCAGCTTGTTAAAGAGAGATGTGGATGTTGAATCACTTGCTGTTGCTTTTAACAGCAAGTGATTCGACTTTAGTCACACACACAATGGATTAAAAATACATGTTTACTTATATGTAAACTCAATCACTTGCTCAAATAACTGTCTATATATCTATATGTATAAATGTACTGTCATATATATATGTATGTGTGTGTGTGTGTGTGTCACAAAACACTTATATATACACTATATATATGTGTGTGTGTGTGTGTGTTTGTGTGTGTGTCATATATAATGTCACTAACATATAATGCCCCCACAGACCATCCTTTCTCATTCTCTCTCTCTGTCTTCCTGCCCACAGGCCTTTGCTCTCCTCTCTGTTTCAGTTTTAATGACTTGTTTGTGCTGTTTTCTGGGCGAGTTTAGCTGCAGTTGGTCTGTTCTGAGGCAGAAGCCTTTGCTGCGGTTATTTTGCGGGTAAAGCCTGCAAACGGCAAATGAGAAGCCAGGCGCAATAATGACCTGGGAGCGGTCTGAGATGCACACCGCCGACAACATGCTGGCGTGTTAGTGCTGAGATCATACACACACCCACGCATGCCTTATTATTCACCAACAGCCTCGGAAAACAGAGAGAGAGACCGAAAGAGAGGCAGCCTTTGCATTCTGGGAAACAAAACAGTATTAAAAAGTGTTCACACTGTCTACAGCGCGCAACTGGAAGTCGTTCGTTTACATTCAAGGTCTGCCATATCAGGCGATGTGAGCAGTGGTTTTTGTTTGTGATGCAACAAAGTCGAGCAGAATTCAACTTAATGCAAATGCAGCGCGCTGGGTAATGTTGCGAGCGCAGACGGTGAAACTCAGTCTTGTTTATTACAGTTGCAGATTGTCTTGCAGATAACTTATAACTTAAGCACAGTTGACTTGTAGGTGACTAGGCAACCTACAAACACAATTTAAGATTTTCAGCAGGTTTAATGACATTGTTAGCAGTAACTTTTTTTGCTCAGGTTTGTTTTGACCTGTAATACAAAAAATGCATGAAAATGTGCAAGGGAGCCGTATGCTTGCAACACATTGGCCATGCAGTCTCTGCGTTAATACTTCAGTATGTTGATGGCCTCAGGTGCATTAGTTCAGTGACGGAGCATTGGGTTTAAAAATAGCCGCGTCATATGTATCCGTTTGTTTATAGCCAAGTGTGATTTTGTCTATCTCCCCTTCTCGTCGTTTATAATTGATAAAACCACTTTCAGCTTGGCAGGGTGACAACACATGGCTTCTGTTACATCACTGATTACACACAGTGCAGATGGAGAAGTGCATCATGGGATTTGTAGTCATTTTGTTATTCATTACATGCCTGTTACAGTTTCATCTTCTATTATTAATACTCTGGTTTTCTGTCTTGTAGGTACAAATATATCCCAAATTTTGGGGGCGCGCCGAAGATGTTTTAATCTCCCCGTTTGATTCCGAGCTTGTGTGAGGCGTATTCCGCATTTCTAAGATTCCTGGGCATTTTGTGAAAGGAAGAGACAAATCAGAGCTGACAGAAACGCCAAAAGAGTGAAAGAGAGAGAGAGAGGAATAGAGAATATTTCTGACTGCGCTCATTCATACGGACAGTTATTCATTCCGAACTGAAGCGAATGCCAGAGCTCTGCAATCATAGGCAGTAATGGAGAATACCAGTCCTGCTTTACCATTCAATGGTGGTTATAGATACGCAGGACATAGATTAACATGTCTATTTCAGCTGGGCTGCGTGGCATCTTGGCGGTGCTGTTAGAAGAGTTGCCCTTTATGTACGAATGTGGATGAGTACCAGCCATTGTATGATTTTAGACGTATGTGTCTTTCATTTCTGTTCGTATCGGTCTTCCAAACGCACCACAGTTCTGTTCTGAACCATGATGAAACCTCGTACGTGACCAATTTGGACACTACATAGATGATAATACCATGTGTAAACAGTTAAACTTAATGGGCATGCTTATGTTGTATACGATACCGTTTACAATGTATGTAGCTTACAATGTTTCTGTCTCTTGCTAATAGACATGTGTAGACCCCACCCACCAAAGACCAGAAGCCTCAAGTCATTTATGAGAAGTCCTATTGAAGGATTATAAGGCAGGCCTCTGCTTTTAAACAGCAGTAAATAGACTATTAAGACCGCAGTAAAACCGCCCAAACGGCCTGGAGGAGATGGCTGCCTTCAAACGCCAGCCTGAGCGTTAGAGTGTCTCTTTACTAATGGACATCTGTCCACTACAATCACAGAGGGAGTCACACAGTCTTTGGCGATTGATCTGTCAGAGGCTGCTGTGTGGGATTGTGGGTAAAATTAGGTAATGGGGGTGGCATTTTGGAGCTCATCTGCGTTAGCTGTGGATGGTGCCACGCTAAATGCTGGGTAATTTTGGAAGGTGAGGAAAGGCTGTTAGCTAAGAGCAGTTGCACTGTTTAATTAGCATCTGTAAAGTGATAGTTTCAGCAGAATCTTTGGTTGTATTTGAAAAGAAATACTAGCATACTGCTTGCTAAACTGTATGCCCCTGTCTAGTTTTTAACTAGTAGTATGTTGGTTGGTAGTAGTGCGCATTGCGTACACGTCGTGTTTTATGCGATGCATCATTTTATGTAATTTTGTAATCCAACTTTGTGTAAAAATGTTACCTCAAACATTGCAGCTGAAATTGCCTCCAGCCAATTGGAAATGGAGGGTCAAGTGCATTGCATTGTGGGATGCATTATTATTCGCTCAACCAGCTACACTGACACAGACTTTCAGACACATGAATGCATCTGGTGACTCAGCCACAAGCAGCAGAGTACAACCAGTAAATCTCCACTGAAAGCGTAATTTCCCATAATTCCCTGCCACAATCACTCCTGCCCATCTCCTGTCCAATCATTACCAGGATGGAGGTGTTTCGGCAATTGCATAAGGGCCACATCCTGTCCAAACAGGTTCAAAGCTTTAATATCTATGTTCTTGCTTGTAGACTTTAGTGCCCTGTGATGTCAGATGTGTATTACTTTAGTATTCAAATCTGCTTTTGACAGCAAACTCAGCGCATTGAAGTTTGATCTGCTCAGTTTGATCTAATTCAAGCACAGACGTTGACCAATCAGCTGAGTGTGGGCGTGGCTAAGTTTGTCATGTTGTTTTTAAGTACAAGATGTTAAGAGAAACGATTAGAATCAGATATGCTAAGGTGCCACTTCTTTCAGCCGGATAGAAACTCCTTGATTCTACATTAATTACTCTGGGTAACAGACTGTGAACGTTCCCTTTCAAACGTTTAATTAAAACCAAAGTTGATCTTTAATTAAATAGTGTGGCGAAAGGTTATTCGTATTCGTTCGGCAACTCAAAACTTCCATTGTTTTAATTAGGCTTCAAAACGTCTTTTGGTGCAGAAATGACGGCCGAGATTGTTGTACATGTTTTTCGTGGCATGTTTTTAAGGGCTGTAGATAGCAGACCGAGACATGATGCGTTCGAGTCGAATAATTAAACGTGTGAAAATTTTCCGCTCATTTTTTTCTTGCACCTGTCATTAAAAGAAGATCGTCTTTTTGTGTGCATGTTGTATGGGAGTTTTTTCAAATCGTCGCTGTCGTTGCGTGCAAAAAGATTGTTGTATGTTTTTTTTTCCACAGTGTAACTTTTTTAAGGGCCGTGTATAGCAGAACCACACATGGTGAGTTTGAGTCAATTAAATGTGTGAAAATGTTCCATTTATTTTTTATGTTACACCTGTAATTAAAAAAAAATCTTTCCATGTTTATATAGTATGTTAGGTGTTGTTTTGAATAGTCAAGTACTTCTGTCACTAGTTAACGTTTTGGACCTGTATTGGCTAGTGTCAAATGGCCTCTTGTAAAACCATTAACAGATCGTCTCTATGCTATTTTGTTTTGCCTGGTACGGGTGATATGTTTTGCAATTCTGAGACTGTATGCCAGAGTGCCTTGCATTTACAACGCACAAAGAAAACCATTTTTAAAACAGTCAGAGTTCATCTGCAGAAGGAACCTGTCATTTAAACATCCATTGAAAATTCCCCAATAATGTGCAGAAAGATGTTTTTTACACGCACGTTCCCTCAAAGGCTGTCGTACTGTAAGTCTTTCAGCAAAACTCTCCGCTTTATCCCTTGAGTTTATGCTACTTTGAGAGTTTAACTTTAGCATTACGTAACTTCAAATGCTTAGGGCCTCTTTTGTTCAGTGGGTTTGCGTTCCTTAAAACTGCGGTGCATAAATTATAATCCTCATTGAATGTGTTGTGTTAGCGTAACGCTGGAGAAAAAACTGCTGTCCTGCTTTTCTGCACAGCCAGCTCTTTATCTTCCTCTTTGTTCCCTCTATCTTATTTTCTCTCTCCCACATTCTCTCTCTGATTTATGAGCCCTGGTCTTCAGATATGACTGTAACAGAAGCGGACATATTGCAGGTGAGCTTACATTAGCCAATCACAGCGCTCCATCTGGTTTCATAAGCAGACCTGAGCGTCTCTCGGCTGTAGAAGCAGGAAAATGGGCTTCCTCACAACTGGGTCACTCATTTTCTTCCCTAGACAATACAGCGTCAGAACAACCTAGAAAAGGTGTGCTGTGTGTGGGTTTGTGTGTGTATGCTGTGAGTGTGTGTGTAAGTGTGTGTGCTGTGTGAGTTTGTATGTGTGCTGTATGAGTTTGTGCATGTGAGTTTGTGTGTGTGTGCTATGTGAGTGTGTGTGTGGGTACTGTGTGTGTGCTGTGTGAGTTTGTGTGTGTGCGCTGTATAAGTTTGTGTGTGTGTGTGCTGTATGATTTTGTGTGTGTGTGTGTGTGTGTGTGCAGTTATTGAACTCCTAGATTTTTTCATTATGTCAGAGTTTGTAGGATAAATACAATTTGCATATGAAAAACGCCGCACTCCAGGCATCACACTTTCTCCAACACATTTTTCCACGAGCTACAGCAGGATGATGTATGAAATAACGCAGAAATTAGCACTACTCAGCCCTCCATTCCCTCATTCCCTCCTTTTCTCTCGTCCCTTCATCCCCCTTGCCAACAGAACCATCACCCAAACCTTAATAAGTGGATTTTTATCTCTGCTACACCGTCACTCCCAAAGGATTATGGGGCTTTTCAGTGCGCTCATGGAATGGTAATTACACATCTTTGAGAGAAACACTTTCTGTTCCAGCAGATGAGAGATGCAGGAGATGCGACGTTCATTAGAGCCGCGCCCCTGCATTTGACTTGCATGCATGCACTTACATGCATTCATCACTGCGCCCTTTGTGTGTTTGTTTAGGATGAAAAGGAGCGTGGCTGTTTGCGCACACGCGTGTTATATGTTACGGTCCTGAGGGGATACAGAAATAAGATGAAGTTATGGAGATGAAATGGTCTGGTGAGACCAAGAACACACACATTCATTGTAGTAACTGCTAAGATGGAAGTTCAAGCTCTGTAGAACATTTGGCTGTTTTTAACTGGCCGCTGCTCATTGACTCATTCACCAATTGTGAATGATATTCTGGGAAGAGTGGAGCAAATATCACAATGTCTGAATGTCAAAGTGTGTGTGTGTGTCTCTCACAAACATTTCACCAGTCCTCAGATCTACAGTTTGCTCAGCTGTAATAGTCAGAGACAGGAAGTTACTTGTGCCCTTTTCAAAGAGAAGACAACTGAAAATGTCTGAAAACATGCGTTACTTATTGTGTGTTGGAGGTTGTAATCGCTTGATGAACATGGTGGTCACATGACAGGAATTGCTTTTGTTTTATATGCAGGCGGAAAATTGCTTAAACCGTCCCACAGTATTTGCATGTCATTTGTTTGGCGACCAAAAACAGCCAAATATCTTTGTAATTGGAAGATAAGATTGTAGTCACGCAAGCGCTTTGTGTATTGTGTGAAGGATTTTAATTTGGTAAGATAAAGAGGCATAGGTCTGCACTTTCACATTCAAGTCACCCCAAAAAGTACAAAGGCATCATGGGAAATGAAGTTTCAAGGACTTTCTGATGATGAAATTTGGAGTCTGAGGTTTTTCATGCCGTTAACAGAGGAAAGTGCTGACAGACATTTCGTTCCCTTGAGCTTGCGTCCTAGTTTAGACTTTCTGTATGTAATCAAGTAAACCTTCCTTCTGAAATGACATGGTAGAAAAGAGAAGATTAGTCATAAATGGTTTGCATTTTATAAAGTTGAGGAAGGGCAGAATTACATTTGGCATTTGGCAGATGTTTTTATTCTACTTTGTTGCGACGTGCAGTGCATTCAAAATGCACATTATTGTTGGTTTTTATTTTGGAATATTGAACCTTTGACCTTGTGTTGCCATACTGCACCAGTTGACCTATAGGAGCCCTATAGGAACAAATAAGACTCTTGCCCTCGGTTAAAGAGATTTTCTATGTTGGCTGAGCTAAAGCGCAGCAGAAAGACCAGGGCAATTGTATTGGATTTGTCTCTAATTGATTTCTGTTATTTCATTATAGCTGTTTAGTCTCAGCTGTTGGCCTGGCAAACCAACCGTTCGTTTGCTCTGTAGGCTCGTTCCTCAGTGGGCTACATCCCATGCTGACTTGCTGCAAGACCTCGTCTGTTTTTATATGGTATGCTGGTAACACAAACACAGGTTTCACTCTGTCCCGGAGCCCTTCTGTTTACACCATTAAGAGAGCTGGGAATTGATGCAGTCTTCATCTGCAGAGGGTCTAATGGACATATATGGCCCTTAGGCTTTTCCCTGATGAGTCTTGCTGTTTCTTGTTGCATGACAAAACTGGGCAAGGCCGGTATACATCCACACACACACACTTAAACTTAAACGTTTAATAGAATAGTGGGACTCTGTTGCTCTCAAGTCTTTTCCACTTGAATCTTATGCTAGAAGTTTATTATTACTGCTGTACATTATACCTGTATGGAGTCCTGGATAATATAAGAGTACAGTACAGTACAGTATGGAGCGCAGCCAGATCTCCAGGGCTGATTTGGCAATAACCAAGATTTCAAAAGCGTTTTGATTGGTGGAGAGGAGTGGCAGGAAGCCAAAAGGTTCGAGGACACAGGCAAAGCAAACAACATGACAGAATTACTAGTAAATGAATCATTCTTTTAGATACTTTGCTAGCAGGATTGTTACATATTGCCTAAAATTAGTAAGTAGCAATCTATACAGTCTTTATCATGCATTGCCCTATACATACATATATTAATCTGTGCATAGATTTGCGTTGTAGAGTTGACTGGTTCCAAATCACATCCTTTCATACTTACAAAATCTGATCACACTTCACTGTACAAGTATCTGAAATCAAACCAACTCCTCTTGACCCTTTTCATTGTTCCACTTCAAAGCTAATGTAAATCGAGCGCAACAACCTCCTGCCCCATTAGCATTGGTTGACATGTATCTGTACTATTCCCCCTACTTAGCCGTTATCAGACTCTAGCATAGCTTTTTGGCTCGGGGGGTACGTACTTTCTGTTGTGTCACTAATTAATCAGGGGGTCTTTTATGAGAGCAGAAGACACGCAGCTGTCTTTTCATTGTTTTAGCGAAATGCCCTTCATTTCACTGCGGACCCCATGCTTGACCCCCACCCTGTTTTCTCGCTCCCATTGAATGGGATTGGCTCTTATCTGTGGAGGACATACATAATTGATTCAGGAATGAGGAGTGAAATTACGATGATCCATGGAAAAACGCCGACTCAGACCGCCGTGGCTATTTTGGGTTTGCCAGGCCGGAAACTACTGTAAGTCTCTACTGTAAGGGTCTCTATGGCTACCTCAGGATGGTTTTCAGGAACACGAGAACAGATTCTAAAACAAATATTTGTAATAAATAAAGCCTATTTATGCTTAATCTCCTCAGTGGAACCATCTGTTTGACCTAAAAAGGTTCCGTTACAGTATGCGGTTAGATTCAGATACTGTAATTTCTGTACTGTAATTTCTTCATGTCTCTGCATAACAGCATTACGCTTGTATCGTCTGTGGCAGAAACCCAATACGGGCTGGAAAGCAATGAAGCGCCAGTGTTTTTACGAAACGGTATCCACTGTTTCGGCAGCTGAAGTATCTGTTTCCACACCTTCTGCGGGCCACAATCGATGAGACGGATCCATTTCAGAGGAGTTTGGCGGACAGTGTTTTCCCAGGACCGGTTAATGAATGGTCATTCTGCAGAGAGAGCGACTCTCATCTCTGATCTCTGAGTGCTGGTTATCGCTCTCACGGCTGATGGTCGTTCTTTACACACACAGTCCCTCGGTCAGGTATCTGAAAATAAAACTGCACAGAAAAGTTGTGCAGTGTTATTTTAGGTTTGCATTTGGCAGATAGTTTTATCCAAGCATTTTACAGTATATTACAGTTATACATTTTGTCAGTATGTGTGCTAGCTGGCAATCTGACTCCGACTTTTGCTAATGCTACAGTCGTTGGCTAATGCTAAATGTAACACAAATTAAATTTTGCATTAAAACAATTTTTGAGGTATATTTGATATTTTTTCTATATTCTTAGCTGCAGTATGGTTGTGAATTTGCAGCAAAATAATTTACAATAGCAGAGTTTTATCTGACAACACAAAAACTTCATTGATCTTGATACTTTATTCATACAAATACATTTTATGTAGCCTTATGCGTGTTAGCTTGAGTGGCCCACAAAATGTGCATTAAAGCCCTCAAACCTGTCTTCATACTTTATTGCCCTTAGCCTGTGGTGCGTATGTAAGCTTGGCTTTTAGCTATATTAGCCCGGAGTGCGTGTTACCCCCGACATACTACGAAGTTACAGTCTCTGTCATAACACTCAAGCTGTTCTCACCTCATTTCTGAATGAGTCACTGATTTATAGGTTTAGAGGTGAACCATGTGACACATTGTATTGTGAGAGAGAGGCCATTACACATGGCACTCTACCGCTCTCTCACCTGTCCAACAGTATTGATTAAGCTGTCCTTTAGAGCTCCTGTTGAGGTGATGGTGTCCCCATTCCATTAGTGGTATTACTCCTCAATCTCCTATAGTCCTGTTTGGAACCCTGTTGTAGACTTCAGACACACATGATCACATGATTAGATTGCCTCAGATTCATGTTTGTGTTGCAAGGTTTTGTGGAGTCTGAGGCGTTGACGTCGCGCAGCTGCTTATCGTTCGGTGGTGTGAACGTTGCTGAAGATCTCAAGTTCACAACCAAGAGGTTTCTTCAAGAAAAAAGATTGGAAAGAAACACATTCCAGAATGTTCCACTGCTTAAAGCAAATCGTTCCACAATTCGTTCACCAGTTTATTTTGATGAGCTTAATGTGGTTGTTGAATAGTTTATAAAAAGGAAAAGATTTAATAATTTGAGGCAGTGGGCACCAGATTACTAACCCTGAGGGGTCAATTTTAACACCAGACCTCCAAAGTCACTTTAGGAAAAGAATTAGAGAATAAAATGAAAGGACGACTAGCTTAAAATTTATTTCTGAGTTTGAACAGCCTTCAGATGACCATGATTAATTCAAATGCAGTCCCTACTGGGTAAAGTGGTGTGTTGCTTGCAAGGGTTTGTGGGTATTATTTGTTAGGTTTGATAGCCTTCTGCCATTATTCCTGGATGTATTATTTTCTCCCTGGGCCTGCAGGTGTTCAATCTTATCTCAGCGGCTGCCTTAGTGTATAAACACTAGTCTATATAAATGGATAGAATTGCCTTTCACAGCTTGGGGCCTATATGTAGTAAACTACATATAGAGCCTATGAATATAGATTCTGACGTTTTATAGGGAAAGATCTGATGAAATGCATCATGGGAAGGCATGTTTTATTGCGCCACACTGATCACCTGTGAACACACCTGGCTTTGCGTGTATGTCATAAACGTCACTATGCGATGGAGAAATGCGATCAGGGCGTGCAGAGGCGCATGAGGTTGTAAAAAAGACAGACTGTAAAAAAAGTGCCATCCCATCTCCTGTTTACCCAAACCCTGAATCTCTCCACTAAATCTTTCACAATAGACGCCCTACTGATGAAAACAAGCCCCCCATGCAGGGGTCAAGGTTGAATGTTGATTAGTCCACCAGCTAGCGTAAATAGCATCATTACTAGAGTTTAACATCTGATTAGCAAGAGCGTGGAACATTAAAAAAAGAGTGCAAAAAGCAGAGTGACTGGCATTTAAATGCGACACACGTATGCGTGTTTTCCTGCGCTTTTTCTTGCGACTGATAATGCAGCGCATAACCCCCGGTCGTGTCTCTAATTGCAATGTGATACGAACTATGTCATTTGCTGCGATGCGACGTCAAAATGTGATAATAAGATGACAAGGGCGGGTGTGAAGGGGGAGAGGAATGGAGAGAGATGAGAGAGAACGACAGGAAGGACATCATTAGCTTCTGGCTCTCTGTGTAGCTCAGAGGTTATGTGTCGAGTAAATCGTCTCAGACCGCCTCACAATAGGCCTTGTGTTCGGCAAAGTCCCACAATCTCTGTGCTGGGTGATTGTTGTTATGGATTTCTGAGGCCGACGGCTGTAAACACACCATCCGCAGGCCGTCCTCGTGATTTCTGTGGATTATTTTTTGACTTTGATGTATCAGTGATCTCAGCTGAGCTCCTTAAAGGAATAAGTCACTCACAGATTAAAATGTCAACGGTTACTTTTGCTGTGGAACATCAAATGTGTTTTGGAGATTTTTCTGGCCACTTTTTAAGAGCAATGAAAGTTAATGAGGAAATGACAAATCCAAGTGGTTTATTGACTGTATTGTTTGTTGACCTTTATATACAAACAGAAATAGCCCATAACTAGCTTATTTTGATACTGAATCCGCTAACCAGCTGTTTATGTACTTTGTTTTCTGGTCTTTGACCTTGACCCCATGTCTCACACCAACCTTTGACCTTGACCCCATGTCTGACCTTGGTCTCTTTAGCAGATGTGTTTGGAAAAACCCAGACAGTCTTTATTGATTTTATTGTCTTTTTTTCTTGCTTAAATGTGTGTTTTACATTTGTTTACATTTGTTTCTCCCATAACTTGAATTTTTATTATTTGAACATGCAGTTATTTTATCTTTTCCCTGTCTGCCGTCTGTTATCCTGTGTGTTGTTCACCTAAACCAGCCTAATGAATTTTGCAGGTCCCAACGGCTGCAGACTTCGTGGACCAAGGTTCATTTTAAGTGGGTTTGTTTTGTTTTTGGTAGCTGGGGATGGAGAAACACAATGGGGAAGTTTGCCTGATCTTTTTGTGGGCTGTTTGAAAATCAGTCACTTTCGTTTGATGTTTATTCCTTTGTCTCAGTCTCACTGTCTCTCCCTGTCACTGTCTGTCTCTCTCTCACTCTTTCTGCTGTCATTTTGGTTTAAGATGAAGGGTTTAGGCATCGTGCAAAGGTTTACAGTGGTTTTTCATCTGTGGAGTGTCTTAAGCTGTAATACACAGTTTGAGTTCTGCATGCGATAAAACAGGCTGTCTTGCGCACACACGCACAAACAAATACACAGATCTTTATTGTGTTTCTCAATAATTAACATTTTGGGAGGCAGTGTGTGTGTGAATGTCAGATTTAATAATAAAAACTGTATGGCATGCTGCTGTAACCACAACCTCACAGGGCTGAAGTTCACATACATGCATGCTGCAAATCTCCATTATTTTTGTAAATGTGTATTTAACAACGGCTAAACAAGCAGGTAGTTTCACACCTGCAGCCTCAGGATTCAAAAGATATTGCTTTTGATCTCTGTTAATGTCCTCCTTTTCCAGAGAGGAAAAATTTGCTTGAATTTGAAAATGATCATAAGGATTATAGCTTTTTTTTTAATGTTTGTTCAATTCAACCAGTTCATACAAGCATTGGACACATTGAGAACCCAGTACAGTTCACCAAATTGATTATTTGTAATTTATTTACTTGTTTATTTACTCATTCCTTTATGTAATTGTTAAATGCACAATACAAACGCATTCAAATTGCTTAATTTACATTTTGTGTTTGTATGTATGTGAGCTGTTTGGTCAGTCAGTAATTCTGTAAGTTTATTGTTTGAATTAGTTTATTTTAATACCATTAATTTTGACAGAAAATATCTCTGTTTGCCACATACGAATTTATACCCAACACAACAAAAGCCTTATAATGAATAAGCTTAATTACATCGATGCCAAACAAGCTTTGAACTACGTTAGCTAGCAAAACACATGGATTTACCCTGGAGAAGTTTCCCGTATAGTTAAGCGAAACTCTAGCGCTGGATTAGCCTCAGGTTATTTTTAAGTCAGGAGTGGGTGTGAAGTTTAGAGAACGAGAGACGGCATCAGTAAAACTGTCATACAGCGAAGAAAGAAATTGAATTGCGAGTGGTGAATGAGGCTCTATTTTTAATCTCTCCTCTATTTCAGCGAGAGCGTGCGATAGGCTGTGAGTGCCGTTGATGGAGAGACGATAGCCCCCCCATCAGATAGCGCCACATCTTTCCTCTTACACACGAGATACTGGGAGCAATACCTGAGCAGTGCTGCCTCTCTGCCTGTTAAAACAACAGCATCCAATCTCCTATTGTAGATAAGCTTCTCAGTGACAAGAAATACTTTTTACTCATTTCTGTGAATCTGTAAGCTGCATTATTCTATAGTATTATATATGTATGTG